>JASAMZ010014315.1:0-11166 GCA_030248115.1 Linhomoeus sp. GSCO2_2 | reverse complement strand
TTGGTTGGGTTGGTATTGCTCCGCCGATGTGTCGAACTCAACCCAGCGGCGTCAGACAAGCGAGTTATTAAGCCCGAAGCAAGCGTGTCGTTTCCAGTTTTCGACGCGTTTTGGTTACTGTAGCTCTCTGTTTAAACTTTTGAAACTTTTTGTTGTCGAATTCGTGCTCAGGAGCTCGAGCGCTTCACTTTGATATGCGATTTGATTAGCTTCGGTCAACGTTTGTCATAAAATGGACCTCACTTTGGGATACTGTAGCGCGCGAGTTTGAAAACTTATTTCAGTTTTGAACACTCAGATGGCGAGAGTAGTACGAGGGCTACCCGTCGATGTGTCGAACTCAAACCAGCGACGTCAGACAAGCGAGTTATTAAGCCCGAAGCAAGCGTGTCGTTTCCAGTTTTCGACGCGTTTTGGTTACTGTAGCTCTCTGTTTAAACTTTTGAAACTTTTTGTTGTCGGATTCGTGCTCAGGAGCTCGAGCGCTTCACTTTGATATGCGATTTGACTAGCTTCGGTCAACTTTTGTCTTAAAATTGACCCCACTTTGGGATACTGTAGCGCGCGAGTTTGAAAACTTATTTTTGGTTTGACTACTCAGGTGGCTAGAGGAGTCCGCGGACTACTCGCCGATGTCTCAAACTCCTTTGTACGACGTCAGACGAGCGAGTTATTAAGCCCGAAGCGAGCGTGACCCACGTACATACGCACGTACGCACGTATGTACGCACGTACGCACGTACGTACGTACGCACGCCGAGCTCTTGATAGGGTTCGCTCGGCTGAGGCCGAGCGAAAAAAAGTGACAGCCTTCAAACGCCCGCCGTTTCTGCGCCAAAGAACCGATTTTGTTGAAACTTTCACCACTCATTCTATTCGACAGTGTCTACATATTCGCAAAATGTCATCAAATTTGAATAATCCTATCAAGAGTTGCGGCGTTTTCTATTTCACAGTACTGTAAAGAAATTTGGTCATTTCTGAACTGTATGTCGCTGTAACATTTGCATGACGCAACACAGCGAAGAGAAATTAATAACGTAGGTGCTATTAAAGGTCTTTTCTAACATGTGAATTTATCTTTCACAAAGAGCCTATCTTTGATAGCAAACGAGGTGGTTTGCTAGTCGCAACCGCAGAATTGGTCTGCCAAATGACTGTTCATTGACCAGACCACCTCGTTTGCTATCAAAGATAGGCTCTTTGTGAAAGATAAATTCATATGTTAGAAAAGACCTTTAAAATAGCACCTACGTTATTAATTTCGCTTCGCTGTGTTGCGTCATGCAAATGTTACAGCGACATACAGTTCAGAAATGACCAAATTTCTTCACAGTACTGTGAAATGGAAAACGCCGTAACTCTTGATAGGATTATTCAAATTTGATGACATTTTGCGAATATGTAGACACTGTCGAATAGAATGAGTGGTGAAAGTTTCAACAAAATCGGTTCTTTGGCGCAGAAACGGCGGGCGTTTGAAGGCTGTCACTTTTTTTTGGGGCACCCGGTACTGCAATTTGCAGCTATACAAGGAAGTCACTGTGCGCCCGCCAACCATCTCCACCAAGGTGCAAACCGGAGGCGACCCAGTGTGCGAGGTCAAATTCGCCGTTCACAAAGGGCTGGCCAAGATTCGCTGGGAGTACTCCAAGCGACTTAAGTACGGGGCGCTCGTCTGTCTCTCCTCTGACAAGTTTAACGAGGACCTCCACTTTGCCACCGTCGAAAACAGCGAAGCGGAGAAGTTGGCGAAAGGGGAGCTGACCCTTTGCTTCAAGAGCGGCGCCCACCTAAGGCACAACGTTGCCTGGTGAGCGTGTGGGTTTGCGCGAGCGTTTGACTGCCGAACGGTGAAACTACAACGGTTCTTCACAGCTACGAGATGGCCGAGTCGACGTCGGCCTACTTCGAGGCCTATCGGTACGTGGTCGCCGCCCTGCAGGCCATCGGCCACGAGGAGCCCCTGCCCTTCAGGTGAACGATGGCCTTTTGGGAGTTGGGAGAGCGAATAATTTCACCTCTGGTTGGCAGAGTAAAGAGTGGGGAAGCGTACCATCGGATTTGTCCGTTGTCGACGGTCGCAGCGATCGTTGAGCCACAGTTCGGTTCCTGTTCAGCGCTTTCTTGCTGGAGCAAAGCGGGGCGATGGAGCCACCCGCCTACTTCGGCAGACACCGGCCCGTGGTCGACTTTGGCTGCCTTCTAGCCAGCGAGACACCGCAGGGCTTGGATCGCCATGCCTGCCATCCGAGGCTGCAAGTCAGGGTCCAAGACGAGGCAAACTGGCCTTCGCCAGAAAAACTCCACCTGGACAAATCGCAACGGGACGCCCTTCTGCAGACTTTCAACCGAAAACTGGCCCTAATCCAGGGCCCGCCAGGCACGGGCAAGACCTTCATCGGCTACAAGGTCGTCCAGATACTCCTGGCCAATCAGCGGCTGTGGCGCATGGACAGACCTAATCCGATCCTGCTGATTTGCTACACCAACCACGCACTTGACCAATTCCTGGAAGGTATTGTGTAGGACGCCAATTCCATTCGATTTGACTGAGATTACGTCCTACGGTAGTATGTTCTCGAAGTTGCGAGCTTGCAGGGATTCTGAGCTTCAATACTGAGGGAATCGTTCGAGTGGGCGGCCGGTCTAAATGCGCTGCTCTGGAGCCATATCTTCTGCGGGAGGTTCGTCGGCATGTCGACATGCCGCAACGCTTAGCACAAGACAGCCAGGCGGCCTATCATGCCGCCAGAAAGTGTGGAATTCATCTGAATAGCCTGAAGGAGCAGTTGGACAAGATCAAGGTCTGAAGCGAAACTTGCACAACCTGTTAATGAGTTTTGGTTTCGATGCACACAACCAGATTAGGCAAGTCGTCCGGGTGACACAGTGTACTCCACATATTTGTATTGCCGCGCTCAGCGACTCCTCTACCGTTGTGGCCTCCTGACAACTCAAGACACCAGAAATCGCAGAATTGAAATCGCGATCCTTTTAGCGTGCGATCTTTTTAACGTGCGATCCTTTAAGCGCGCGCTTCTCTTAACTGACATCCGCTGAGCTCTCGTATGGTGTCGTCGCCGCCTGAGGGCCTGCCGAATACTGCCTGAGCATACAAACAATTGAAACAAACACTGTTCGCATCGCATCCTTCAGAGCCTTCTTCTGAAGCCGCATAGCGTTCGACAACACGTCGCCGCTGTCGCGGAGTTCATCCCGGACGACTGGTCGGACGACGACTTCGCTTGGTGGCTGTCTTCTCCGAGAGAGAGGCGGTCGATGAGCAGTGCGCTGGGTGGCTACGATCCGCGCAAGGTCTATCAACTCATGACGCAGCATAAGTTGACGGAAATGGAAGCCAAGCTGCCGTTCGCCGCCGTGATGGGGGCCTCCGTAGAAGAGGCAATGGCCTGGCTCAACAAAAACTTCTACGAGGCCTTCTACAACACCCAGTTGGCCGGGTATGTGCAGCTCTAGTCTGTAGCTCAAACGTTCGTTTTGCGCGTTTGTCCTACCCGCGCGAACTCTGCCAAAACGACCTTCAAGTTTCTTGCACAGTTAAAATTCAAATTTGCGACATCACCGTATTTCAAGGACGGACGAATTTGCACAAACAATAAAGAGTCGGATTTGCATAATAGAAACGACAGTAACGTTCGAGCGTTGTTTCCGCGCGTACTCAGTTTCTATAGAGGCTTCATTGGCCTTTCCATCAAATTCGCTTCAGTCTTCGAGAGACGGTGGGACGCTGGCCGCCAGTGGAGAGCGTCTTGAAGTTGGCCGACCAACTGGGCTATCCGGACAGCGACGTGATGGAGGCGCTGCTGCAGTGCTCCTGCAACGAACAGCGAGCCGCCGCGAAGTTGCAGCAGCTCTACCGAACTGACGACGCCCTGTTGCAGAATGCTGCTGCAGCAACTGGAGTGTGTTTGTATAGATTACTGCAGGTGCCTAGAGTCTTCTATGTACCTATGTGCACCCTCAGGGAGTGTGCCGGGTGTCCCAAAAGTCCAGCCCTCCCATCCACAGCACGCTGTATAACAAGCTCCGGTATTAAAAAGTTGAGTTTGTATTCTGACTGACATTGCAAAGAGTTGCATTCTTTCTGCAGAGAGTGCGAGAGTTCATCGCCTCATGCTCCGCTTCATGAGCCCCCGCTTCGCAAGAGGGTATTGCATAGCAATATTGATTTCGCCCGCGATTTGGCTTTTAGAGCAAGAATATCCCTCTTTCAAGCAACGCTTTTAAAAAGTGACAAAAACTTGTAAAAGCGTTGGCAAGCAATTGACAGAGCACAAAAGAGCGCACTACAAGCAATCAAACCGTGTAGCACTTCTGCATGTAGCAAAGAGCGATCTTAGTGTTAAAATCTCGAGAATGGCGCTTTCTGCGGTGCGTGTTTGCGTAATTAAAAATTTGCTGCTGCCGCATGAAAGAGCACGCCGAGAGCTTTCACCTGACGTGTCGAATGCCACTCTACGACGTAAGACGAGCGATTTAGAGCCGTTTTGTGCTTTTGCACATTCGAGTTACTGTAACTCGCGAAATTCAAACTTTTGAGTTTCGACCGATGGGAGAACAAATGATCATTGCGTCGAGAGCTATCCGATAAGCTCGAGATCGTCTCTCTACGACGCAAGTTGAGCGAGTTAGAGCGATCTTAGCGTCAAATCCCGAGAATGGCGTTTTCCGCGGTGCGTGTTTGCGTAATTGAACAAACTTTTGTAGCCGCATGAAAGAACACGTCGAGAGCTTTCACCTGACGTGTCGATTGCCGCCCTACGGCGTAAGACGAGTGAGTTAGGGCCGTATTGTGCTTTTGCACTTTCGAGTTACTGTAACTCGCGAAATTCAAACTTTTGAGTTCCGACCAATGGGAGAACAAATGATCAGTGAGTCGGGAGCTATCCAAAAAGCGCAAGATCGTCTCTCTACGACGCAAGTTGAGCGCCTTAGAGCGATTTTAACGTCAAAATGCCAAGAATGGCGTTTTCAGCGGTGCGTGTTTGCGTAATTGAAAAACTTGTTGCTGCCGCATGAAAGAACACGTCGAGAGCTTTCACCTGACGTGTCGACCGCCACTCTACGACGTAAGACGAGCGAGTTAGAGCCGCTTTGCGTTTTGGACCTTCGGGTTACTGTAACTCGAGAAATTCAAATTTTTGAGTCTCGACACCCATTATGACTAATGATCAGTGAGTCGAGACCTATCCATAGAGCCCAAGATCGTCTCTCTACGACTTTCCAACGCCGAGATCTGAGAGCGTGACGGACGGACGGACGCACGGACGGACGCACGCACGCACGCCGAGCTCTCGTATGGTGTCGCCCGCCTGAGGGCGGGCGAAAAAAGGCTAGCGAAGTCATACTTGCACACATGGTAGCCTATAGTGTTTGCAACTCGGATGCAACAATTCAGCACTCTATCTCAACCCACGCGCAATTGCGGGCGCGAAACGTAAAATCGGTCGCCGCTGCTCCTCGTCCTGCTGAAGCCCACCTCCATGGAGAAGAGGGCCGCCGCCAGCAGAAGCAAAACTGGCCGACAGAATTTGACTGCTTACTGCGCAATAATGGTGAAAGCCACAAAAGTCGTTCTTGCGTCATTTTACAGCTCATTGTGTTCTCTTTCAAATGACACCTTGGCAGCTGCCAATTGTCGTCCCGTTCGCGAGCTGTAGCCAACCAAAGGCGACGAGGTCGTCAAATTTGAGTAATTTTAAGTTTCGCGCACGCACTTGCGCGTGGGTTGAGATAGAGTGCTGAATTTTTGCATCCGAGTTGCAAACACTATAGGCTACCATGTGTGCAAGTACGACTTCGCTAGCCTTTATACAGCGTGCTGTGGATGGGGGGGCTGGACTTTTGGGACACCCGGTAGATTCGACGAACAGAGCAGGTTCGACGTACAAATCAACCTGCGGAGTATACTTGTGCTGTCAGTATAATTGTAGCCATTAGTTGTCATTCTGAAGGTGCAACAAACCATGCACAAGGCATGCTTTGTTTGCATGCAGACATGTATGGTACATTACTTGCGCCTCGCGATTTCGTTTCAACGTTTATTCCCCAAACACCAACGCATTTCGTGCAGGCCGCAGCTCAGATGGACGAAGAGATAGAGTTGGCCGAAGAAGCCTTGGAGGAGGACGAAGACGACGACAAGCGCGTTATAGACGACTACGATATGGAATGGGCTGAAATGATTCAACAAGACAGAAGGGTCGACGGCACACCTTCTACTATGGCGCTGCTCTTCTACGAAACTATGGCGTTCAATCAGGTGCATTTTGCAATGACAACTCTGACAGTACGAGCGCGACTCTTCAGATCTAGCGAGGCATCATCGATCTTGAAGAAGAGAGCCGATTTGCGAACGCATGACGATTGGCTGCTGGCGGGAATCGAACCCGCGACCGCCCGCCCTCTAATACTGCCTTCACTCGCTGAGATGGATAGATAGAGCATGGCACGGTAAGCCAGCAGGTCGCGGGTTCGATTCCCACCAGCAGCCAATCGTTTTGCGTTCGCAAATCGGCTCTCTTCTTCAAGAACTCTGACAGTACCTATCGTACTGACTTCAGGCTCGCAACCCGGCTTCGCGTCTGGCTCTGTTTGCGCCGCAGATTCTTCAGCAGACAGTTTTGGACAAAGTGACACAAGAAAGATTACTGACACAGCATTTCACCAACATATGGGCGTTGCCACTCGACTTGCGTTGGAAGCTCTACCAGTCGTGGAGTGCCGAGATTCAGCGGAAGCTTCTGATTGTCATTCGTCGGGTATAGAATTGAGCTCGAATGGTTTTCTCAATTGCGTTAGCTTAAAACAAGACGAGGTGCCGGTATATAAGACCGTCCACGCCCAGATCTTAAAAAAGCGGCTGGGGGGATCGGCGGATCGCGGCGACATCTTGTGTGCCGATAGACTGTTAAGTTAATTATGCAACGCCGCAAGTCCGAGCTCGCTATGTTGCGCCACGCGAGCGTGGCACGCGTTTTCCCAACATACACAAATTTTGCGCGTTTTCAAAAAATTGACTTTGATCGCTTATAAAATGAGTTTCGCTCGAGCTAGGCTGCTGATACTTGGTATCTTTGCACTACATGTTAGCATATGTGTCTGTGCTAGGCGCCACGCGAATCCACGCTGCCACGCGGGAGTGACGATTTGGGCAATTTTGCATTGTTTGACACGCCGGGAGTCAAATCCGCCTGGAGCGATTTTTTTCGTTTTGGTCTTATTTGATAGCCACGAGTCCGTACTATCGAAATATGTAAAATTTAGCGTGGGGTTTTGGGGTCCTGCTCAAGTTACGGGCCAAAACGTGAAAAAAGTCTTGATTTTTGGGGTTAATTTTGCTCTGTTTTCATACATAACTTGTTCATCGTAAATCTCTGTGTGAAAATTTTTGTGTGCCATGGAACTCTACTTATACCTATTGTTTTCAATTTGGAATTCGCAGAATTTGTGGCCACACCTGCGAAATTTTCTCATAAAACCAAAAAAATGCGAAATTTTACTTAGTGAAAATCCTTGAAGTAGCTGTAACTTCCACTGTGGAGGATCAATTTCCACCAAATTTTCAGCGTGAAGTGCACGTCCACAAACAAATAAAATGCAGTTTTGAACCTTTCCGTGTGGAACCATTTTGGCGCCAAATTTGAAATTTTATATTTTCGAAATATGCTTCGCGGAAGACCTGACAATATGGTAGTCGCATAAGCCACTTCGGTGGCGCTGATAACGAATTTCGCATTAGTTTTAACGTACGAGGTCCCCAAAACAAGGTTTGTGAAGGTTTTTTCATACTTCATTGGGTCATTATTTTCTTGAGTTTGAGAGAAATGGATGTTTGTGGAGATGCGAGACCGTGTTTCTTTACTAATAAATCTTGTTTTGGGGACCTCGTACGTTAAAACTAATGCGAAATTCGTGATCAGCGCCACCGAATTGGCTTATGCGACTACCATATTGTCAGGTCTTCCGCGAAGCATATTTCGAAAATATGAAATTTCAAATTTGGCGCCAAAATGGTTCCACACGGAAAGGTTCAAAACTGCATTTTATTTGTTTGTGGACGTGCACTTCACGCTGAAAATTTGGTGGAAATTGATCCTCCACAGTGGAAGTTACAGCTACTTCAAGGATTTTCACTAAGTAAAATTTCGCATTTTTTGGTTTTATTAAGAAAATTTCGCAGGTGTGGCCACAAATTCTGCGAATTCCAAATTGAAAACAATAGGTATGAGTAGAGTTCCATGGCACACAAAAATTTTCACTCAGAGATTTACGATGAACCAGTTATGTATGAAAACAGAGCAAAATTAACCCCAAAAATTAAGACTTTTTTCACGTTTTGGCCCGTAACTTGAGCAGGACCCCAAAACCCCACGCTAAATTTTACATATTTCGATAGTACGGACTCGTGGCTATCAAATAAGACCGAAACGAAAACCAGGCAAGTCGTCCGGGGGACGCAGTATACTCCACAAATTTGAACTCCTTTGCACGGTGACTCCTCTCCTGTTGTGGCCTCCTGACACACCCAATCGCAAAACTAATGCCGAATTCGTGATCTACATCCCAGAATACCCCAGAATCGACATACAACACCCCTAACTTCCTATGGACTCGCAGAACCAAAATTCTGCACTTGGGGTACGGTAGCATGCGAATTCGTCATAGGTACGCTTAAACATCATCTAAACGCTAAACGAATGCCAAATTCGTAATCAGCGCCCCCGAAAACCCCGAAATCGAGTATAATATCGCGAAAGTCGACCCGACACCCAATATTCAAATGGACGCGGCTGGGTTACTGTAGCTCTGCAAATTTGCCAAAAACACTTTTCTAGACCATATTTCAACGTAGAATCGTTTGAAACCACTTTTTAACCGATTCGGTAACGCATTCTAGCGCTACAGACGCTGAAATGCGAAAAGTGCAATTTTTGACCCCGGAGTCAAAAAAGTTCCACCAAGATAACTTTTTTGTGTCTCAACCGATTTTCTCCGTTCATGGCTCATTCGATAGAGGACATCTGGGAAGGAGCACCAAAAGCGGTCTCGCGGCTCTAGCTGCTACCTATCGCGCACAGCAAACCGTCAAAATCGGAAAATAGCGAAAAATCGCGAATTTTCAAATTTGGCGCCAAAATGGGTCCCGCAGCGATCCAATTCTTTTTTTGCGGGCTAGATATTATCGAGTACTACAACATATCAAAAGATAGTATATACCATTATATGCAACTTTTTCGAGTTCTACCTTGCTCAACCCATTTTTCAGTACTTTGAAAATTTAAATTTTTGAATTTCCCGCCAACGGGGTCCCGCAGCGTGACCCCATATGTCGTGCAGGTTGCCCACCCACTAGGCCTACCCAACGCAAAAGACCGTTTGGAAATCGGCCGCTTCACGCGCGAGCTACATCCGTTGCAATTTTCTGCGTTTCGCGCACAATCGCTATATACTCCACACTTTTTTGTGGAGTATAAAAATCGCTCCAGGCGGATTTGACTCCCGGCGTGTCAAACTATGCAAAATTGCCCAAATCGTCACTCCCGCGTGGCAGCGTGGATTCGCGTGGCGCCTAGCACAGACACATATGCTAACATGTAGTGCAAAGATACCAAGTATCAGCAGCCTAGCTCGAGCGAAACTCATTTTATAAGCGATCAAAGTCAATTTTTTGAAAACGCGCAAAATTTGTGTATGTTGGGAAAACGCGTGCCACGCTCGCGTGGCGCAACATAGCGAGCTCGGACTTGCGGCGTTGCATAATTAACTTAACAGTCTATCGGCACACAAGATGTCGCCGCGATCCGCCGATCCCCCCCAGCCGCTTTTTTCAGATCTGGGCGTGGACGGTCTTATATACAGGTATCACGAGACAATTGGGCGTTTCTGCTTCAGGCTGAGAGAGAGTATCAGACGGCGCGTGGTCGTGTGGAGGAGTTGAACTTCATGCGTGACCTGCACGTGATGAGGCATTGCTTGGTACTGGGCATGACCACCACTGGGGCCGCCAAGAACCTGCAGCGACTCAAGGATATTCGACCGCGCGTCATAGTCATGGAAGAAGCGGCCGAGATACTGGAGCCTCATCTGGCACGTTGACTTGTCTGATGATGTACTGCAATGCACCATGCCACAGTGACCACAGTACAATGTTTCCATTAGGTGCATAGTTATACCACGGTTGGCGTGACAGCGACCCCTAATAAGCGACATCTTCCGATGAGAAACAGTCTCTAACAAGAACCCTTCTGTTAAGCGACCCCCTCCAATAAGCGGCCCTCTTTAAAGTGACGCCTTTCAACGAGCTACCTCCCCCCTGGAGTACGACCGCCCCGCCGCTAACTTTGCAGGTAGCGGCGCTCAACGTCGACTGCCAGCATCTGATCCTTATTGGGGACCACCAACAGCTGAAGCCGGCGGCCAGTGACTATGAATTATCCACGAAGTATCAGATGGACGTGTCTCTTTTCGAGCGACTCATCGAGGGCAACGGACTGCCCTGCGCTAGACTCGACGTCAGTGTCGTGTCATTGAAGCTTCATGGGTTTCTTCCCACTGGAATGGCGATTGAATTCCAGGTGCAGCACCGCATGCGTCCGGAGATCTCGCAGACGCTGATGCCCCACTTCTACAGCGGCCTGAAGGACGCGCCCAGCGTTCTCAAATTCCCCAAAATCGACGGAATGCAGAAGAGTGTCTTCTTCCTCAATCATTCCCACCCTGAGGACAAGCAGAGCGAAGACCGCACCAGCTATATGAACAAGTTTGAAGCTGGATTCGCCGTCGCTTTGGCGACCTATTTGATCCAGCAGGGGTATGAGCCCACCAAGATCACCATTCTCGTCTGCTACGGACAGCAGCTCTTCGAAGTGAGGGAAATTCTGAAAACGCGAGGATTCCACCATGAGCGGTGCGTTGGTCTTTCGGCATGGTGTCTTTCATATTGCGTGCCAAACTGCTTGTCACACTTCAGAGAAAAACGCCCTCTAGCCACGGTCGTCGACAACTACCAAGGGGAAGAGAACGACATCGTCATTTTGTCTCTAGTGCGAAGCAACAACAACAGAAAAGTTGGATTCCTTAAGGTGCTCATGGGTCAAACGAACGAAAAGATACATACCAATTGAACTCCGCACTTCCTAG
>JASAMZ010014313.1:0-15259 GCA_030248115.1 Linhomoeus sp. GSCO2_2 | reverse complement strand
GGGGGTGAGGAGCGAGGTGGAGAGTATAGGGCTCAGGATCAAATTGCCAAAATGCGCACAACTACATGGTTTGCCTGCGCCATTACATGTTGCGCGATTTTAACGCCGCAGGCAATAACTGTCACATACTGCATCATACTGACTGCAGTCACATAGATGATATTTTGTGCGCGAGGAGGAGGGGGGGGGGAGGTGGGAAGGTTGAGAATAGTTAAATGGTACTTACATGGGTGATACGCATACGCAAGGGTTTACAGTGTTTCCACAGGTCAACTGAGTTATTTGCAGGTACGTGCCAGTTGAGGAGTATGTTAGCGAAACGTTTCCGCAAATGTGCCGAGGGGCGGCCTACATAATACCGATAAGAATGGCGGAGATTTTGTTTCTTGGCTCGCTCATTACGGCCCCTATTTCGGTGAGTGCAGTGGCAAATTTGGCACCGTGCATTTGATCACATCAACAAATTATCAGTTTTCATTTCAGCTCGATGACGTCTACATAACTGGATTGGTGCCTGAAAAGCTGGACTCCCTTACTCTGTCTTCTTCAAGAAACATCACTTCGATCACGGACATTTCAAAGGCGTATTCGTGGTTCAGGCTGAAACTCGGCAGCGTCGGTACATTGTTCACAATCCAGTATTTCGAAGGGAATGAGAGGCTGAAAAGGATAAACTTGGAGCAATCCTGGGCGAAGTATGTGAAGACGCATGCTTAGTGAGCAATGCGCCAGTTCACGTTTGCAAGCTCTGCTACATAGGAAGCGCTAGAATATTTTGAGGGTTGGATCTCGTCTTGTTTGCCGGTCGTTAGCTCGTTGCTTGTACTTGCTCAATTATGCGTACTTACTGCGCGGCACGTTCCACAGATTTGTGGTTGTTGTATTGTGTGATCTTGCCTCGCCAATGACTCACGAGCACTATTGCCAGTGACGTTGGACAAAAGTTGATTTAAAGTGAATACATATGTATGTACATACTTACGCGGTGCTGTACATCTAGACAAAGCTCGCTATCCACTGAGCCACGACAGAAGTGTGTAGACTTTAGTGCAAAAGCAGACATTGGTTTCGCAGCCCTGCGATCGCCCCAAAAACATGGCAACTCGAAATGGGCGTCGATAAGACAGACGTGCGAAAGAAGTGAACGCACTCAGCACTTGCCTTGAACGCACAGTACTGCGGGAAAGCCCACAAAACGAGCTGTTTCGCGCGAGCGGTCGAAATTGGGTCTTTTGACATGGGGCGACGTTGCCTCGCTGTTCTGACCCTCTCAGCGGTCTGTTTGGCGCTTCAGACACTGCTGTGGAAATCCATAATACAAAGCCAAATGACAAGGAATAGTCCGCCGGACAGCTTTGATCTCGCCGCCGGCGCCCTGAAGTCGGCGCTACCAAACTTACCGATACTCAATTCCCACCCGTTTGAGTTCGTCCGCTCGCTTCACGGAAAGTTATGCGCTCCAAAGGGAGGGCTGTTTCTGATTGTGGGCGTGCACAGTGCTCCAAAACACCAACTGAGAAGAAAGCTAGTTCGGAAGACCTGGGCTGACAAGGGTCTGATGACACTGGTATACTGTAGAATGATGGCAGGCTGCTGGAATGGGGCATGCCTGAGCAACATAGAGACTCAACCAACTGAGTGGCTTTCCATGTGCAGCATAAGCCTGTTAGAGATTGATGGATCAAAAGAAACTGATCTGAAACATCTTGACTGTGTGTAAAATGGCTGTTGCAGCACAGAAATCTGTTAGTATTTCTGTGCTACAAAGGTCACTGTGACATTTGGGTTGTCCTGTTGCTGTGTATGCATTTTAGCCATACGGATAGATACAGTACGCTACTGGCGCGAATCTGTTGATCCGGTAGCCGATTAGGCTAGGCCAATCTGCGACCTCTCTTCCTTCAGCTAGGCTACTCCGTGGTGTTCGCTGTTGGTCAAACAGAGAATCAGAAGCTGAATGACAGGGTGCTGGCTGAGTCGGACCGTTTCAAAGACATGCTAGTCTCCAGTTATATTGACAGCTACCACAACTTGACGCTCAAGGTAGGGGAAGGTTTCAGAACCTTCTGTTGCTTCAATGGCGCTTTCGACACAAATTACAGTAATCTACAACAGGCAGTTTCGCTACTGAAGTGGATGGCCAATTTCTGCAGTGGTGCGACGCAATTCTTCATGAAACTCGATGACGACACTATTCCCAACGTGTTTCTCATTACTGAGGTGCTGCGCAGTGGTAAGTTGAACGGTCGAGAGGTGGACACGTCAAACTTTATGTGCTACCCAATGACTGACGAAAGGCCCCACCGGCAGCGGAACAACAAATGGTGAGACGCCAAAACCGTCCTCAGTATTGCTTGCAACAGTGCAACAAGTAGTGTCCACCAAGTTGCAGGTACTTGGCAGTTGTCGACTATGAAAGAGACACTTACCCTGCGTTCTGCAGCGGAGTGGCCTACATTGTCCCGAAGAAAATGGCTGAGATTCTGTATCTTGGCTCTGTCATAACGCAGCCGATTTGGGTTTGTACTTGAATGCTGTAGTTGGACTTACAGTTAAGCGCGTCGAATAGGATCTACTCTAAGATGCAGAGGTTAATCTGGCGGTGTGACTGCGAAGTGTAATCCTGTCTTTAACGTACAATACATCACCATCGTTGTGCACAGCAAGATATTCGGTTAGTCGCTTCGAACTCTAACTTGCAGAAAGCATGCGCGCCTGCGATAAGCATACTCATTCGCCGCGCTGGAGCGAGGCGTAGTCTGTGCTACAACACGTTTAGTATGGAAGAAGCTTATTAACTCAGATTGACGACGTCTTCATCACCGGGCTCGTGCCAGAGAAACTGGACGCTTTAGGCATTTCCCACTCGAGAAACTTCTCTTCCATCACTGATATTTCAAGGGCGTTTTCGTGGTACAGGCTGAAGCTTGGCGACAACGGGACCTTGTTCACGCTACAGTACTTGGAGAAGCGGAAACGGAAACGTTTTCTCAAGTCTTGGGCGAAATACGTGAAAGAGAACATTGAAACATATAGTGGGACGAGCCATTAGAATAAAGCGTGGCATGGAATCTAGAAATTAGTGAAATGATCAAATTGCGGCACTCTTCAAACCCGTAGCCTGTTTGCACGCGGTCTGTGTATTTCTATTCACTTCTGTCCGTTGTACACGCGATGGTTAACACAGCGCCCGGAGAAAATGTAGGAGTGCACAATCAAACACAATTGCCTTACGGCAGGTCCAATTATTGTCGATCGCTTTGGAACACCATTTCTAGCCAGGGCCGCACTCCGTCGCTCCACCGACACTCCGACATCACATGCACATTTGGCACGCGAAAACGCACAGACAAACACTGGTGCTGTAGGTGGCCAGCCAAGCGAGACCTTACACTGCTCGGACGCAATCACACGAAGAGCACAGAGAGAGAGAAAGAGTGCATTGGCACAGTCGGCCCGCTGCATGCGTCTTTCTATTGCTGAGCATAACCTATATAGAGATACTTCTGCTCTGAACTACATAACAACATCCGTAGTAGAGACCCAACGAATACTACAGAAGCTCAAGCGCGTATACAGGGCGATGGCGGTCAACTCATCGGGCGTCTTTCAGCGTGAGCAGCTGCAGGCACCAACCCTAATTATCATCATTTGTAGTCGTTATTCGCGCAGGCGCTTTCACTCTCCTCTCGCGGCCGCTACTCTCCAACATTCAAAGAGGAACCTTTCCCCTTTTGAACGTGGTGGCCACGCGTGGCCGCGTGGACGCCGCCACCGACAAATACTGGAAACTGGACAAAGGACAGAATTTTTTTGCGACCTACGTGTGGATCGACGGCAGCGGCGAGTTTCTGAGGTCCAAAACGCGCACACTCCAAGTGCCGCCACACAGTGTAAAAGGTACCGACGACTTCAAAAGTTGACATTTATAAATCGCAAATTATGTACTCTTGAAGTTCTAAAAGTTGTTTCACCTCTACATATTTTAGATGTTCCCGAATGGACGTTCGACGGCTCTTCCACCGACCAGGCGGAGGGCGCCAATTCTGACGTCTATCTCGTTCCAGTGGCGTTGTACCCGGATCCCTTCCAGTCGAAGGTTCCAGCCAAACGCAGTTACAGTACCTTTTGCGCAGCGTAGATTGTAGTACAGAGCAACTACTCCAGGACGACCGCCTGGTCCTCTGCGAGACGTGGAACTTCGACAAATCCAGTCCAACCAGTAAGCTGCTTCGCGCTCTCCTCTCCTCTTACTATTTCATTCCTCGCGCCGCTCGGTATACGGTAGGCGCTCATTTCAAACTCTGCAGAGAGCAACCTGCGCCACGAGTGCAAGAAGGTGATGGAGGCCGTGGACCATCTGGAGCCCTGGTTCGGCATGGAGCAGGAGTTCGCCTTCTTTGATGCCACCGACCACCCGCTGGGATGGCCAGAGGGCGGCTTCCCTGCGCCTCAGGGTCAGTTGCCCTGAAAGTATGGGATGCTTGCAACCCGCAAAGGAGACTGGTAGCGTCTGGATGGATACTACCGTGGTAAATTGCGCAGGTCAAGTCAGAAATAACACACATTTGGCAGTGCTGTGCTAGTATGACAGCAGGTCGAACTACCACTGTTGCCGTCCCAATTCATCATCACACGATGCTACATATATAGTGCGTGCAACTGAGTCACAACGCTAAATGTAGGCGCCTACTATTGCGGCGTGGGTGCCAACAAGGTCCACGGTCGAAAGGTCATGGAGGCCATCTACCGAGCCCAACTCTATGCCGGGCTGTTGGTGGGCGGGATCAACGCGGAAGTCATGCCCTCGCAGGTGACTGGCGCCTATCGCCTCAGGCGTTGTCTTGCCTCAAAGCATCGGCCAAACCGCCACTGTTTCCAGTGGGAATTCCAACTCGGCCCAGTCAGAGGCATCGACATGGGAGACCAGCTGTGGATAGCCAGATACATCATGCAGAGGGCCGCCGAGGACTTCGGAGTGGTGGCCAGTATGCATCCCAAGCCATTCCCAGGTCACGTGACCTGATAACTACCGCATATATCTCTGGTCATGACGTGAATGCAAACCTCGATTACTGTCGTTTAGACTGGAATGGAGCCGGCTGTCACTGCAACTTCTCCACCGAAGCCATGCGAGAGGACGGAGGGCTGGAGTGAGTGATATACTGTAGGATATGACCACTAAACCGTCAAAGCGAAGCTGCAACGTCACACCCAAACCCTCTCGCAACGTCGAAAGTCACCGCAATGTGCACTGTATCACGGACGCAGGCGCGTAGGAAAGTGGCCAACACCAGCGCGTGAGGATAGAAAGCTTACACTGCCTGTCGACGACAGATGCCGTCCGAATTCCCAGGAGTTTGGCCTCAGCCACAGTGTTGGCTGACACTGGCTGCGCACATACATATGACAGCGTCACTTCAGGGTCATCAAGGCGGCCATGGAGAAGCTCGAGGCGCGTCACAAGGAGCACATCGACGTTTACGATCCCAAGGGCGGCGAGTACAATCGAATGAGGTCTTTTGCAGAGGGTGTAACAATGCGTAAAACACGAACCGACGACAATTGCTAATTTGCAGACTGACGGGAACGCACGAAACGGCCTCAATCGACAAGTTCAGCTGGGGAGTAGCCGACAGAGGGGCCAGCGTCCGCATTCCCAGAGGGGTGGCCGAAAATGGAAAGGTGGAAGTGTGTATTGTGGGTCACGCTTTTCTTGCTGTGTGCACACTTTTCTGGTTTTGTAGGGCTTTCTGGAGGATCGTCGCCCAGCCTCGAATTGCGACCCCTACGCGGTGACGATGATGCTGGCCAAAACGATCTGTCTGGGCGATTGAGTTTTTCACAGAAATTTCTAAACATCATTCACTGTGAAGTTCGAGATTTACATTTCTTTATGTATGATTCGATGTGTTTGTGCGTGTATAATGTCGTAAGTTATAGTAGAACTGAATGACACCATCGGAAAGTGAAGAAAACAACCTTCAGAGCTGTATGTACTTTCAGCGGCGCGTGCGTGCGCCAGCCAAGTTTTCGACCACGTGGCTGAATGCTCTGTTTACTCGCTTCTGCCTGTCGAACAACTGATAAAGATGGCGTCGCGCCCGCATGTACAACTGTAGCACAGATAAACCAAAACGTTCCATAACCGGTTAGAAAGTTGCTTTGGCGCCCGCGAGCTACGCGTATATGTTACACCCACTTTCCGCAATCCACCCAGAACGCGCAATATGGCGCATTCTGGGTGGTCGTTACCCAGAATACACCATATGGCGTGTTTTGGGTGGCGATCACCCAGAATGCGCAATTCGCATGAGTGAAAGCTGCCAGAAGCGCTATAGCAGGGAAGGGGCACAGCCGGCCTGAGCAGGAGGTGAAGTAAATGGAGGAGTGTTCACCCCACTTACAGTTTGCACTAAAACTCGGTCGGCGTCGCGCCTGGCGGGTCGAAAACTGAGGCTTAGCGCGACCACCAACTTCAGGGCGCGCTCCGCGCGCCCTGAAGTCGGTCACCGGTCGCGTTAAGCCTAAGCTTCGACCCGCCAGACTGCGACGCCGACTGACTCTTGTGAACGGTGGGCGCAGGGCGAGCCTAAGCATAGCCTGAACTGAAAGGAATATACTCTGTCTTGTTTCTGTTTAATGCAAAGAAACAAGAGGCCGGCGACTATTGCGTAGTCTGGGTAGCGACCACCCAGAAGGCGCCATATTGCGCAGTTTGGGTGGCCACCACCCAGAAGGCGCCATATGGCGTCTTCTGGGTGGTTGCGCATTTTGGGTGTGACATATATACTAACGTGTCGTAGATAAGAGTCGCTCAATTTTGCAGCGAAAAGAGTAGGCAGAATCTATCAAGGAAGAAGTGTCACGTAGTAACTGGCGAAAAGGACATGTCAGGCTGTCTTGGACGCGTGCTGCAGAGTGAGTCCCTGAAACCCATTACTGACAACCCCTCCCCTCCCATCCAATCCTCCATATCTTTAGGAAGCTTGTCCCTTCTTCCTCGCGCTACTCAGAAACCCGTTCAACTACTAAACCCCTTGGCCCACTCAATTCGCCACTCTTCCGACTATGCTCCAAGCGCGGACACAAAGCGCTACAGACGTCTGGACAAGGGCCAGAACTGGCTGGCCACATACGTCTGGATAGACGGCAGCGGCGAGTTTCTGAGGTCCAAAATGCGCACTCTGCAGATCCAACCCAAGGAGCTGGAAGGTTGATGGCTGCATTTTTTATCTTAGATTAATTTGAGGGGCGATAATAGTGGGAAATTGTGTTCTAGATTTGCCAGAATGGACCTTCGACGGCTCCTCCACAGGCCAGGCGGAAGGCAAGAACTCGGACGTCTACTTGAAACCTGTCGCCGTGTACCCCGACCCCTTTCAGAGCAAGGCGAGTGGCGTGATCATGTGAGTGTGTTGCAAACCTGGTTGTGGAATGAAGTCACTATTTAGGACGACGTGCTGGTGTTATGCGAGACGTGGAACTTTGACAAGTCGAAACCGACAGGTGCGGTTAGGTTAGGGAGCCTTAGGCAAGTTTGTCGGCTCAGTCTTTCTGTTGTTGAGCGTATTACCAACCAATTTAGACAACAATATTGCTTTGCTGCTAGACGCTGTGAGAGGACTTCCCACGTGTTAGCAGGGGTGACCATAGAAACTAATTTAGTTTCAGTTTCAGTTTCAGTTTCAGTATAAGTTTTCAATTCAGTTTCAGTTTCAGTATCAGTTTCAGTAATTATTTCCCTTGAGTTTCAGTTTCAGTTATTGAAACTGAGTTTTAGTATCACGATGATCGTGGATAGAGAGAGAGTACATGCAATTATGTCTACCCGCTGTGCAGAGTTGCTGATTATAATGTGTATCTACATTACTATGCCAGCTAGGCCTTTCGTCTGTCTGTCCGTCTGTCCGTCTGTCCGTCTGAAACGCTTGCCTTCCTAGCACTGCGCCACGCGACGCTTCAGCATGCGCTTGCCTCGCTAGCACTTCGCCACGCCAAGCTTCAGCACGCACGCGCTAGGAAGCCAGCAGGACGCCAGCGGCGTCCCGCAGAGAAGCTCGCTCGCTTCGATCGATCGGCCGCAGAGAATCAATCACTGCACGGCCAGCGTCGCCTGTTGCTGCGGGCCTTCAACGCAGGCTTTGCCTGAACAGTACGACAATGCACGGTAGCAGAGCCTTGCAAAAGCGAACAGTGCGGCAGTGCGCAGTACAGCAGAGAACCTTGCAATGTGCAATTCAACAGAGCCGAACAGTACGACAATGCTCGCGCAGGCAATTCAAGCCGCTTCAGCGACTATTTCGCTTGCAACAGGACAGATCTTGCAACAGGACAATCGGCCCGCTCTCTAGCATTTGTTTTGCGCGCCGCTTTGTACGGCGCGTTCGCGAGCAATCAGCGCCATTAGCTTGCAACAGGACAGACTTTCTGCAACAGGACGCTGCAACAGTACAGACGTTGCAACAGGATCGTCGCGCGAGGCGACCAGCGCCGGTGGCTCGCAACAGGACAAACCTTTGCAACAGGACAGATTTTGCAACAGGACAAATCTGTCCGCTTTCTATCATTTTTTTGCGCTGCGCTTTGTACGGCGCGTTCGCGAGGCAGTCAACGCTGTTGGCTTGCAACAGGACAGACTTTCTGCAACAGGACAAATGTTGCAACAGTACAGACGTTGCAACAGGATGCTCGCGCGAGGCGACCAGCGCCATTGGCTCGCAACAGGACAGACCTTCTGCAACAGGACAGATTTTGCAACAGGACACATCATGGACAAATCTTGCAACAGGACAGATTTTGCAACAGGACAGATTTTGCGATCTTGCAACAGGACAGATTTTGCAACAGGACAGATTTTGCGACCTTGCAACAGGACAGATTTTGCAACAGGACAGTCCTTGCAACAGGACAGATCTTGCAACAGGACAGATCGTGCAACAGGACAGATCTTGCAACAGGACAGACCTTGCAACAGGACAGATCTTGCAACAGGACAGACCCTGCAACAGGACAGATCTTGCAACAGGACAGATCTTACAACAGGGCAAATCTTGCAACAGGACAGATCTTGCAACAGGACAGACCATGCAACAGGACAGACCTTGCAACAGGACAGATCTTACAACAGGGCAAATCTTGCAACAGGACAGATCTTACAACAGGGCAAATCTTGCAACAGGACAGATCTTGCAACAGGACAGATCTTAAAACAGGGCAAATCTTGCAACAGGACAGATCTTGCAACAGGACAGGCCTTGCAACAGGACAGGCCTTGCAACAGGACAAACCCTGGAATGGGACAGACCCTTCAACAGGGCAAATCTTGCAACAGGTCAGACCTTGACAATGAACAGGGCGGACGTTGCGGCGCGCGTGCGAGGCGATCAGCGCCGTTGGCTCACAACGGGACAGACCTTGCAACGGACAGACCTTGAACAGGACAGATCATGCAACAGGACATTACGGCCATTGACGACTACATTCCATGATATTCCGATCTCAGGAATTCTTCTGCAACGGGAAGGAACGGCTAGTTTCTATCTATTTTCGTAAATACCAACACGCAATACGCCAAATTAACCTAAGAGAGCCAATAAAAACCCATTAAATACTGAAAGAGGCACTCAAACTTGACTCAGAATTGTGTAGTGAGACTAGTTTCACTATCGCACAAATACTGAAACTGCTGGTGGAGTTTCAGTTTCAGTTTCAATATGGCTGACCAGTTCAGTTTCAGTTTCAGTTTCAGTATATTTATTGAAACTGAAACTGAAACTGAAACTAGTTTCAGTTTCTATGGGCACCCCTGCGTGTTAGAGCCTCAAAATCCTTTCAGTTGCAGATGCGCATCTTGTATATTTGCAGCCACCAACCACCGTTACGCCTGCAAGAAGGTCATGGACGAAATCGACCATTTCGAACCCTGGTTCGGCATGGAGCAAGAGTTCACTTTGTTTGAAACTGGAAAGGACCCACTCGGCTGGCCCAAGGGCGGTTTCCCGCCTCCGCAGGGTTAGTTCAACTGTGGACAGCCCGTAAACGCAACTACCGTAGTCTTCTATTTCAAAGGGGCGTATTACTGTGGCCTCGGCCCTAATAAGGCCTTTGGAAGAGAAATTGTGGAGGCCATGTACAGAGCGCAACTCTACGCCAGAATCAAGGTGGGGGGCATCAACGCCGAAGTCATGCCGTCGCAGGTGCATGTTTCACTTTTGATTTTGCATAAAATGCCAAATTTAGAACTTTTTGTACTTCTGAATTCAGTGGGAGTTTCAAGTGGGCCCCGTCAGAGGCATCGACATGGGAGATCAGCTGTGGATGTCCCGCTACATCATGAAGAGGGTGGCTGAGGACTTTGGAGTGATCGCCAGTCTGCATCCCAAACCGTTTTCGGGTGAGAATGAGTATTAAAAAATTCTGTGGTTATTATGAAATGTTGCATAACACATTGTCAGATTGGAACGGCGCGGGCTGCCACTGCAACTTCTCGATTGCGCCCTACAGAGAGGAGGGCGGATTAGAGTAGTGTTCTCCAAAATTCGAGCGTTTCACAGATACTTTCATCTGCAACTGAAAAAATTTTGCAGCGCGATGAAAGCCGCGATGCCGAAGCTGGAAGCGGCCCACCGCGAGCACATCAAGATGTACAGGGTGGGCCAAAAAAAGTGAGACCCCTAACTTCGCGACCGCCGTTCTCGAGCGTGACGGCGCATATCAAGCCCCAAGTTGGACAGGACATACTACAGGGTGTTTTTGATAAGGTACCAAAATTTCAGCCCATTTCGTACACCAAAGAGAAGATGGCGTCGTTTTGCGCAGGGTCATGTCGAAAATCGCATGCGGCGCTTTTCACTGCAGGAGATTGTGCTGGAGCTGAAGAAGGCCGAGGAGCAGCTCCAGCACGATCTCCTGCAGTGAAAAGCGCCGCATGCGATTTTCGACATGACCCTGCGCAAAACGACGCCATCTTCTCTTTGGTGTACGAAATGGGCTGAAATTTTGGTACCTCGTCAAAAACACCCTGTAGTATGTCCTATCCAACTTGGGGCTTGATATGCGCAGTCACGCTCGAGAACGGCGGTCGCGAAGTTAGGGGTCTCACTTTTTTTGGCCCACCCTGTACGACCCCAAAGGGGGCCTTTACAACGCCATGAGGTGCCATATACAAATGATGAATGTGGACTTTTTCACACTAAGTGTTTCAACTCGTTGTTTACAGGCTCACTGGCCTGCACGAGACGGCCTCCATTGACAAGTTCACGTGGGGAATTGCAGACAGGGGGGCCAGTGTGCGTATCCCCAGGGGAATTGCAGAGGCTGGCAAGGTGATGATTGTAATACGGTATATTAGTACCTACTGAGGCATTGTTCCCAAGTGCAAACCGGATCCGTTAAACTGTAAAATGCGCTGGATAAACTGACGTTCGATAAACACTCGGCCAATGCATAGTGCTTTGTCGCAATCGCAGACTACATACATATATGTCCGTTGAGAGCCTAGCGTTACTGTAGTTGTGTCTGCGATTTCAGGGATTCTTTGAGGATCGCCGCCCTTCATCCAACTGCGATCCCTACGCAGTCACCATGATGCTAGCCAAGACAGTCTGTTTGTGAAGTGTGCATGCACCTGTGACCTTTCGTCTGACCCAAGAATTACAGTTGTAGACTTGTTTTCGGCCCTGTTTCCATTTGACACTGACAAACAATTAAGGTCAATCAAGAGTTGCGCGCCCGTGGGAAATTGGCAATTTCGCCAGATTGCGCAGCGGTCACAACATCCCGCCCGCCCACATGTGAGGAGAACGCATCGGTTCACTGGCTCCGCGTAGTGGCAATTGGGCCTTTCCCATTGATTCGCTTTGATTAACATCCTACTCAAGACAGGCGGAACGACCGTATTAGGCCAAATTTTGAGAGTTTGTACAACGCATTGTCACACATGTTTACGCACGTGCAACCTTTGAAGGATCAATCGCACATGCGTAAATTCATATCGCACTGACATCTTCGCTCTAGGATCAAAAGAGAATTGTCGACTGAGCATGCTAATCAGACGGTTCAGTATGAAGCGCCAACTATTTGAGGACTACTGTAGCGCAACAACTCCAGATTCATTCAGCGCTCGACAGGAGCTCTGTGAAGCGAGGCCACACTTTTTCAGCCGCGTGCGTCAGCAGCGCAAACCGCAATTTTTTTCAACGCCGCCCCTCATTTGTTTTCTTGCTTCCTAAAACTTCCCTACGAACTAAAGTCTGTTTCAAAACAATGGAGACTGGAGGTTTTTTGGGCCGCTTCGTGTACATGTACAAGCCAAGCGGTCAAGTTTGGTACCGATCGATAGCCGGTGGCGAGTGGGTGTGTGGCGTGCGTATCGCGCCGTAAGCACGCAACACGCACAGAACCTACGCTCCATGATAAAAAATCGACTTTTTCATATCGAGGCCGATTTTTGTCATTTCAATTGCAAATCGTAGTGGAATATGTCCTTACTAACTGTGCAAAATTTCATCTCTCTAGCGTCACGCAACAAAAAGTTGCAGCTGTTCTCCCGATCCCTACTTTTTTAAATCCTTAAGAAATTTTGAAAAACGCCGAAAAAAATCCCCAACTTCCCACAACTTCTGCACCGCTTGATCAAAATCGCTGAAATTTGGGGTACATATGGCAGGCACATGCAGCCTAGACCACGGCAAAAATTATCGCCATCCGTCGCACTGTTGAGGAATACGAGCGTCGTAAGTGTGAACACGCAAGTTTGTGAGACTGAGTTGAGACTGGGGCATTTGTTCGCAGTTGCTGGCAATTTGATGGGTCCGCTGCATTCATACAAGACCCCATTACATACACACCAAGTTTCACCTGAATCGGCCAACAGTCGCGAATAACAGAAACAATAATGTTCTCTTGGTTTGGGTCGCCGAAAATCCCGATTTATCAGGTGTACTTTGAATTAGCGTAGCATTTGACAGGTGCAAGCTTCCAAGCTGATACTGGCATGAATCGATGCGCCAATTTATTCTCTACTTTTTTCGCCGCCCCCCAGGGCGGCGAGTATATATACGGACGCTATTGTCTGTTCGTGGGTCTGTGTGTCCGTCCGTCCGTCCGTGTGTGTCACAAAACTAGACATGACGGTTAGTGCCACCCGATGGAGTCGAATGCGCTGAGTAACGTGCCGTTGTCCGTTTCTGTTGCTAATTTCGCTATTTCGAGATATTTACAATTAAAATACGAAAATGTCAAAAATGACACTTTTATTTACAAGTCGTATCGGCAAAGTTTTTGCTGAAATGGAAAGTGCGTAAGACGCGATGAATTTGTGACATAGTTTCGGATTTTGGAATTCACCAAATTAGGGATATTTTCAAGGTTTTTGTCAAAATTCCCAAATTTTGACAAATTCAAACAGCTTAAATTTCAAAACTTCTTTGCACCGATGTATCGAGCATAGTCCGCCAAGTATTTAGCAAATAGTTTCAGCGAATATAATTAACGAAATTTGGGATATTTTTAAGGATTTTGTTAAAATCCACAAATTTCGACAATTTCAAACAGCTTCAATTTCAAAATTTCTTTTCACGGATGTGTCGAGCATAGTCTGCCAAGTACTTATCAAATAGTTTCAGATTTTATAATTAACGAAATTAGGGATATTTTCAAGGTTTTTGTCAAAATTCCCAAATTTTAACAAATTCAAACAGCTTAAATTTCAAAACTTCTTTGCACCGATGTATCGAGCATAGTCCGCCAAGTATTTAGCAAATAGTTTCAGCGAATATAATTAACGAAATTTGGGATATTTTTAAGGATTTTTGTTAAAATCCACAAATTTCGGCAATTTCAAACAGCTTCAATTTCAAAACTTCTTTTCACGGATGTGTCGAGCATAGTCTGCCAAGTATTTATCAAATAGTTTCAGATTTTATAATTAACGAAATTAGGGATATTTTCAAGGTTTTTGTCAAAATTCCCAAATTTCGACAATTTCAAACAGCTTAAAGTTCAAAATTTCTTTTCACGGATGTGTCGAGCATAGTCTGCCAAGTATTTATCAAATAGTTTCAGATTTTATAATTAACAAAATTAGGGATATTTTCAAGGTTTTTGTCAAAATTCCCAAATTTTGACAAATTCAAACAGCTTAAATTTCAAAACTTCTTTGCACCGATGTATCGAGCATAGCCCGCCAAGTATTTAGCAAATAGTTTCAGCGAATATAATTAACGAAATTTGGGATATTTTAAGGATTTTGTTAAAATCCACAAATTTCGACAATTTCAAACAGCTTCAATTTCAAAACTTCTTTTCACGGATGTGTCGAGCATAGTCTGCCAAGTATTTATCAAATAGTTTCAGATTTTATAATTATCGAAATTAGGGATATTTTCAAGGTTTTTGTCAAAATTCTCAAATTTCGACAATTTCAAACAGCTTAAAGTTCAACATTTCTTTTCACGGATGTGTCGAGCATAGTCTGTCAAGTAATTAGCGAATAGTTCTAGATTTTATAATTAAAGAATTTAGGTATATTTTCAAGATTTTTGTCAGAATTTCCAAATTTCGACAATTTCAAGCAGCTTAAATTTCAACATATCTTTGTGTGGATGCATCGAGCACTAAGCCCAAAAGAATAGGGCGTCGTCCCATTTATACCCTTTTCAATGGGGCGTCGTCCCATTTATACCCTTTTCAATAGGGCGTCGTCTCATTTAGACGCTTTTATTGCACTGTGTGCCTGCGGCGAATTTCTCTGATCCATTTATGGATCAGTTGCCACTATTATAAGCGCAAAGTGTGCCTGCGGCGAATCTTCTGATCCATATGTGGATCAGGTACCACAAACAAATCCAAGACCAATTGCGGCTATACCCCACCAGATTGTCGACTAAATGTCTAGCGGCACTTCACTATCCAGTGCACATTATCGCGCACACGCTCTCAAGTTTACACTGATGCCAACGTGGTGCCACAGTTTTTAGACAAAGCTTGTTTCGTATTGTCGGAAGTGTGCTTACTTTAATCGTTTCGGAATTATTCTTATGAAATTTACCAAATTGCGGATTCTGTGCCGTTTTGGACGGTTTCCTCTGTATTTGCCTTGTGTACATAGGCGCAATATGGTGATGTAAATATCCGTGTGACTGTGCAGTGTAAGCCCTTCCATATTATGGCAAAATCAACATCCAGCTGATTAACAAACAAGATAGAGGTTCAGTGAAGCAACTGTAGGATAATTGGCCTTCCTACATTGTTTCCT
>JASAMZ010014311.1:0-14176 GCA_030248115.1 Linhomoeus sp. GSCO2_2 | reverse complement strand
GGCGGGAATATTTTGCAGGCCGCGTGATACCCTTGGTGGTCGGGATGGTGCTGAGCGGCACCTGCTGTATTCTGACGGCGCCAGCGGGCGCCCTTCTCTCCCACCCTGCCCGGCGGCGACTGGTCTGTGGTGGTGCTGGCCTGTCTGGGCAAGTTCTGCATCTGCCTCACCTACGCCATCATCTACCAGCTCGGCCAGCGAACTCTATCCCACCGCCGTCAGAGGGACTGGGGATTGGCTTCAGTTCGCTCGTCGCCGCCTCTTGTGTGGCCGCCATGCCCTACGTCGTCGAGCTGGCAAGCGTGCGTCCAACTACCGTAGTAATCGGCATCCACGGCGTGTTGCAAAGTTAAGCATGGGAGTTGCCGTCTTCAGTTCTACCGTAGTCTGCCGATGCTGGTGGTGGGCGCTCTGTCGGTAGTGGCGGGGCTGACGACCATCTTCCTACCCGAGACCATGCACGTTCCGATGCCGGAGACGGTGGACGAGGCCGAGTTGCCGGCCAGCGGCGCCGTTTCATACGCGACGGCGGCCGAAGAAGCGGCCGTCGCCTGCTCTGCCTCAGCTCGGGCGCCGACGGCGACGACCACGACAACGGGCGCATCGGCGACGAAAAGGAGAATCAAGGGATGGCTTGATGACTGCCCAGAAGAGGCTAAGTGTTAGTGAATGTTGTGCGAGATATTCGTACGGTACGAACTGCTCATAGATAGTGCCACGGCTGGCTGGCGAGCATGCTGGCACGGTTAGCGTTACCTGCATTGTACTACCGTGTCTATTACATCTAATCAGCAACCAAGTACGACGTATGACGACGTGCAAAGACGCAGGGAGACGTCTGATCCTGCTCGACGTTGCCCGAAATTGTCAGCCTGTACGACAAAACAAGGACGGCAAACTGATAGACCTTGCGCAAAAGGAGGGGCGCTTTGTTGTGAGCTGAAAGATCTGATTCTGCAAACGACACGAAATTGTGTATTTCGAAGAGTGCTGCAGCCCGAAGTACCTGTACAAAATGCTGAAGCCGTACCTACTACAGGAAGCTGGAAAGAAGTCGATGTGGCCTATGTACCAAAACTGATAGAAAATGGTCTCAAGTCCCACACACAATCACGCGACCTATGTATTCGTCTAGTCAAAATTAATGTCGCCTTCGCCTGGCGTAGACTTCCCAGCTGAGGGGGAGGCGGACGGGGAGGAATCGGTGCTTCCTTGGACGCCTCCGTTGGGATTGCCGGAAGGTCGGTAGCCGCGGATGGTGTCGCGGTCGTCGCGCCGATACTCCTGCTGCTCTATAGCGCCCCTCTGGCCGGAAGCCGGCAGGCCGGACGTTGGACCGCAGTGTTCACACGTGCATGACAATTAATTCTTGTACCGCATAGTTGAGCATAAGTACGCCAGACAAAACTTGTGAGACCCACCTTTGTCGCCTGGTGGTCCAAAGGTGCCCGGAGGACCGCCGAAACCGGGTTCCCCGTCGGGTCCCCGCTCACCCTGGGGCCCTCTGGGACCGGGTAAGCCGGGTAGACCGGGCCGGCCGTCCGGCCCTGAGAAGAGTGTACAAAATTCCGTTTCGTGTTCGGTTCTTCATACTGTACATTTGTTGACACACTGAGCGATTGTCTTGGTTACTCACCGGCCCTTCCAAGTCGTCCCGCAGGTCCCGATGGGCCGGATGGTCCCATGGGGCCGGGAGGGCGCCATTGAAAACGCTTCCGGGTTTCCCAGCGGTCCCTTCAGACCCGGCATTCCCTGAGGGCCCCTGGCGCCAAGCGGACCTTCGGGCCCGTCGCGACCGGGCTGTCCTTGTCCTCCGTCGGCGCCGGGGATCGCTGCAAAACGGACAGTCTAAGTGAATAATAGCTACCGTAATTTCCCATTCCTTCCACAACGGTGATCCATTACCCAGAATCGCCTCGGGCCCCTTGGCGCCAGGCAGCCCGGGTGGTCCGTGGCGACCGACGGGGCACGTAAGAAGTCGTCAAAGGCCTAATCTTCATACAGGATATACATACCAATGCCTAACGCAATTATATGCACCTTCTGGCAAGCGGAGTCTCCGATTGGTGGCGGGTCGATGTAGCGGCCGTGTCGGCCGGGGCCCGCATCATTGCCGACGGTGCCGTTCGCTCCAGGATTGCCGTCTTGTACCGACTGGCCCGGCGGTACGACGGTCCGACAGAGCAGGTACAACCTTTAGGTATACTTACGCATTAAGGTGATAATTAATAGCAATTGTGGCACAAAGAAATGATAATGTATAAAATAGTATGTAGGTCTTGTAAACAACATACCGTAAATCCTCCAATAAGCGCCCTGGGCGCTCATTTTTCGCCCGGCCTCAGCCGGGCGAACCCCTACGAGAGCTTATCGTCCGTTCGTGCGTCCGTCCGTCACGCTCTCAGATCTCGTCGTTGGAAAGTCGTAGGAAGGAGATCTTGGACTTTATGGATAGGTCTCGACTTACTGAGAATTCGCTTAAAGAGGTTTCGAAATTCAAAAGTTTGAATACGCGCGCTACAGTAACCGGAAGGTTCAAACTTTGAAAAACGGCTCTAAATCGCTCGTCTTACGTCGTAGAGCGGCGCGCGATAGGTCAACTAAAAGGTCTCGACGTGCGCTTTCGTTTGGCATTAAAAGTTTTCTTAATTACGCAAACACGCGACGCGAAAAGCGACATTATCGCGTTTTTAACGGAGAAATCGCTCTAGTTGGTAGAGCGTGCGTCGTACGGAGACGATCTTGGGTTGGTTGGATAGCTCTCGACTCACTGATCATTTGTTCTTCTATTAGTGGTAAACTCAAAAGTTTGAATTTCGGGAGCTACAGTAACCCAAAGGTTTAAAACGCCAAAACTTCTCTAACTCGCTCCGTCTTTCGTCGTAGAGAGACGATCTTAATTTCGCTGAATAGGTTTCGGCACACTGACAAGTCCGTTAAGAGAAGTCGAAATTCAAAAGTTTGGAAATGCGCACACCAAGTAACACGAAGGTCCAAAACAAAACGGCTCTAACACGCTCGTCTTACGTTGTAGGGCGGCATGCGATAGGTCAACTAAAAGGTCTCGACGTGCTATTTCACTTTGGCGTAGAAATTTTGTTAATTACGCAAACACGCACCACGAAAAGCGACATTCTCGCGTTTTTTTAACATAGAAATCGCTCTAACTCGCTCAGCGTGCGTCGTAGAGAGACGATCTTGGGTAGGTTGGATAGCTCTCGACTCACTGATCATTTGTTCTTCTATTGGTCGAAACTCAAAAGTTTGAATTTCGAGAGCTACAGTAACCCAAATGTTTCGAACGCGGAAACTTCTTAAAACTCGATCGTCTCCTGTATGTCGATTCTGGGGTATTCTGGGATGTAGATCACGAATTCAACATTAGTTTTGCGATTGGGAGTGTCAGGAGGCCACAACAGGAGAGGAGTCACCGTGCGTAGGAGTTCAAATTTGTGGAGTATACTGCGTCCCCCGGACGACTTGCCTGGTTAAAAAGTTTAAATTGATTCAAATTAAGCTTGGTAATCGCCTTCATTTGCGGCGCAAATGTTGCATAGGTGTATACTGTAGAGCTAGGACCTCAATAATGACGTTGTTTTGCGTTGACGGCAGCCAAATAAGCTTGTCCAATGGAAACTCCCCAGATACTGGTATCTTCTCTTGTTATTGCATTTTTACTTGACATTCGTACCACATACTGTCAGTGAATAAGCGTGTGATGTAATGTTTCGGGCCTCTACATAGTCATATTAGGTTCGTCCCTGAGAGACACATTGAATGAATAGTTTCGCTCGAAACTATTCGACACTATGGTATCCACTTGTGCAGAAGCGCAACACGTCAGAGAGTTTCGGCGAGGGGTTCGAGCCGAAGAAGGGAAGGCCGAGACAGGCGAAGGCGAAGGTCGTCGTCGGCAGACAGAGGAAGCAGCCCAAGAAGCAACCGAAGCGCAAGAAGAAGGCGGCTGCGCTCATGTGACACTGGAGAGAACGATTCACATGTTGTTGGGTGGCCTTGTTGGAGTGGTTGGTAGCCATCAGCATACGAGTTGGTTTTGTAGCAGAAATGCTATTAGACGATGACACACGGATTGCATCTGGCATGCGTAAATCACGTGGATGAGAACGTCTAGTGGCAGATTACAGTCACGTCTTGTACACACATCCTGAATTGACCGACAGATTACAACTGTGGGCTGACACTGACAGGCAGTTTCATTCAAGTGCCCATGTGTAGCTGTCAGTCTCAATTTTCGCCTCTCTCGTAATGGGACTGCAGAGGAATGTGTCGTCGAGCGAGCGCTGGCGCGCGTAGAAAATTGCGGCCGCCAAGAAAATATTGGCGCCCCTTTTCCGCGTCTCGTCTCGCTTCTCCAACAAAGGGAATAACCAGAACTGAAGAGGGGGGCGCCCCGCTACGAATGCGCTCTAATCCGCGCGACGCCTCCAGACACGCTGACAGTGTCGTCGTCGTCTGTCTGTCTTGTCCGCGCCGCTTTTTCGGTCGGAACGAGTTTCTTGTTCGGCGCGCTGATTCGATTGTCTCGGGCGTCCGTTTGAAAGGGAGATTGCGTTTTTGCTCGAGTCATTTGATTGGAGATGGAGAGCGATCAACACAGAATGCAGACTTCCAACAACCGGAAGCCGCAGTGCTACGTGTCAGCTATTACGGCCAAGCTGAACGCACGAGAGCGCAAGATCTTCGGGACGCCAGACGAGGAGGCGCTGCAGTTTCAGGTATACTGTAAGCGGCATTCATTCACTTCTGGTCGTACATAGATCTGCCTATTGTTCCAACAACGCTTTTGGCGCTGCTCAACAGTACAGTAGGAAAGCACAATCAGTTGGCGAAACCATGCCTATGTCATTATTCCCAGGCGCTGAACGACTTTGGAAGTCTGCTGATAACGGAGGCACTGGCCGACTTCATCGTGGAGGTGGACGGCGTCGTCTACAAGACGCACAAGGCCATTCTGGCCGCCCGCTGTCCCTACTTCGCCGCCATGCTCAAGCCGCACACCAGGGAGTTCCAGACCAGTCGCGTCTCCATCGACAATGTCTCCGCTGAGGTACGTATGTGTGCCAGTCAGTTATGCTGATCCACAGGGATTTTCATTGCAGAGAGTATGTTTTGTGCCGTTGCAGATGATGTCGCAGGTGTTGTCCTTCATCTACACGGGCTCATTCTCCTGGCTGGACATAGCCTGCGACGAAGCGCTCTTCCAGCTGATCGCCCTGCTCAACCGACTCCAGTTCGGGGAGACGGTTCGCAACGCCGTTGGCCAGGTCTGGGAATACGGTAGCTGCTGCCGCTTATGCGCTCTCAAAGCGCAGAACTCAAAACTCATCTCAGAGGATCTCGTTGACGGAAGAGAACGTCTGTCGCACTCTGGCCACGGCCGAGGTGCATCAGTTCGCGGACCTCAAGATGCGCTGCCTTGACTTCGTTTGCAAGAATTCGGAGACCGTCACCAAGGTACAGTAGTACCTTCCATCTATGTACGTAGACATTTACTGTACGTATTAGGTTATTGCATTTCTCGTTACCGTACCACCGAAAAACATTTGCAGACTCGAGGTTGGCGCGACTTGATGGCCAGCCATTCGCAGCTGGTGACGGAGTGCTTTCTACGCAGCACTCAGAACCAACAGTCGAGAGGTTCCCGAAGCGGAAGCGACTCCTCCTCCTCGAACGCCTGAACGATCGTAGTGGATGCGTCTGCTCTTTCATCTTCTGTGCGAGACGAGAAGAGTGCACCCCACTCCAATGAAGAACAATGTGTCAGTCTATGCGCAGCAACCACGGCGACCAAAGGGCGATAGAATTCTACTGTGAATGTATTAGCAGCGACTGTAGTCGTCACAATTGTGACGCAAAACGCAATGGCTTCTTGCTCTGAACGCGGCGCAGAGCCAGTACGAGGTGCTGCGCGTACTACAATTTTGTTTACGAACTGGATCCCTGGACTCGAGCATTAGCGCCCGATGATCTTGGTTCTGTTCGCCGATATGGATCTGGCGCTTCTCCAGCTGTTGTGCGCCGGAGGAGTCTTCCTCTGTCTCGCCTTGATAGGAGGCATCCCGTTTGTGGTTCTGCGATCGTCGACGGCCAAATCTCGTGAAGTGGGCATCGAAGGCGACATCGAATCCGGCGGCTCCGAGAGTTTCTCCCAGAAGCTGCTGTCGATCAGCAACTGTTTCGCCTGCGGCGTCTTCATGGCCACGTCCTTTATGGGCCTGATTCCCCACGTGCGCCACCATGAGGCGCTGCTGCGCCAACTGGGCTGGATCGGAGGAGTGATGAACGTCTCGGGGTCTTCGACTTCGGAGGCCGCCATGAGCCAAATGCTGTCTTCTGTGACAGCCGGCTTCAGCCAGTCGGAGTTCGTCGTCGTTGCCGGCTTCTTGCTCATCCTGCTGATAGAGCACACGGTGCCGCTGGTGCAGCGCGCCTCGGGTGGTCGCCGGGGCGAGGGCAAGGGGCGCAGTCTGCAGGACGAGTACAATCTGGCGCCCATGGTCGACTCAGAGGACGACGAGGACGAGACCATCATGCTGAAGGACCTCAGCTCCACAGGCTCGCTGGTACACCAGGCGGGCGGCGGCCCCTCTTCCAAGCACGTGGTGGACCAGCCACACAATGGCCACGCCGGCCACCACCACCACCACCACCACCACAGTCACATGCCGCACCTGGGGGAGCGCCTGTCATTGAGGGCTGTGGTTCTCATGGTCGGCCTCTCGGCCCACTCGCTTTTCGAGGGCCTCGCTCTGACCCTGCAGGAGACGCGGGCCGAGTTCCTTCGTCTGTTGGTGGCGGTGATGCTGCACGAGGTGCTGTGCGCGCTCGCCTTCGGCCTGATCCTGGCGCAGCAGCGGACGAGGGCGAAGGTGGCCCTGCTGGCCATTCTCTTCCTGGCGCTGACCATCCCCCTGGGCATGGGCCTGGGCCTGTTCGTGCCCAACGACGAGAGCCCCCCTGCGGTGCTGGTGCGCTTCTGGATGGAGGGCCTGGCCGCCGGCACCTTCGTCTACGTCTCCTGCGTTGAGATGGTCAACGCCGAGTTCGGCGGCCACCACGACGACCACGGGCAGGCCAAGGGCTCCTGCTTCGACTTCTTCAAGGTGGCCGTCGTCTGCGTGGGAGTTCTCGCCTTTGTCATTCTCAAGGGGCTGTCTTGAAGCTTTATTGTGTTGTTGTTAGGGGGTGCTGGTCACAAGATGGCGGCCTTATAGGCTGGTGGCCTTGTTGACGGCTGGTTGTAGGGGTGCTTTATTGGAGGTTACGGTGTTGTTATGCCTTACAGTCGGAGTCATCGGTCATGCTATCGCCAAGTCTGTCTTCCGGTTTGTGGAATTGGTTTGAGTGGATGTGGTGGCATAAATGATGCTTGGAAGGTCTGTGTTTGTGAAATGGACCTGGCAAGACGGTTGTTCCGCTTTGGTCGTCTCTCTGTGTGTTTCACATGCCCACTCGTTTTACGTTTGTCCGCAGAATGACTCTACTGCTCGAAGCGCAGCATGGCTTCTTTTTGGATGAGCAAAGCTACTACGATTCCATTTACACTCCTTTGAGACTGAAGGGTGACTTCTACAAGATTGATGGGCCCTTTATAATGGACTCGCAAATGAACAAAGCTCCGAGTGCGGCAAACACTGGCAACGATGCGAATGGTGGCCTTTCGTCACACAAGCGCAAGAGAAAGGTCCTACATTCTTGGAGCGAAGTAGAGCGTGCGATGGCAAAATGGGTTGTATAGAATTTTAGCGAAAGGGATGTCAATCGGCGTCTCGGGAAGAATCTGAAGACTCTGAAATTGTGTCTGCTGCTCTCGACGAGATACTGGGCCTCTGTCGCAGCAAGGGTCACTTGACTCCAAAACAGCAGCTAGATAATAATTTGGCCGCCAGAAAAGCAGCGAAGGTTGCTCAATCGTTCTTTCCTATCCGATGGGACGCGCCTTCAACTTCTGACGGCGCCGTTGACATGCCATCGGAGCCTGCAGAGTTGCGCGAGTAAGCCACCCATGATTGGCTACTGTATTTCAAGATGGGTTGCTTTGACTGCCGTAATTGCTGCTTTACACTCGTTACAGAGGCTGTCTCTGCAAAGAAGGTTTCTTTTACGCTAATCCGAACGACAGTCTGACGAAAGTACACTTTGGAGAGAACAAGACGACGGTGGTCGTTCCACCCTCGGCGAGTTTTGCTGTTGCTCAAGTCGAAGGAGCCTTAGCGACGCTTGGTTGATTGAAGTGATTTGGGTACATGCGATCTTCGTAAGTATACAGAGTTACTCTTCTTGCGTTTCAGTGTCCAAGGGAACACAGTATGACGCCATTGTTATCGACCCGCCTTGGCGGAACAAGAGCGTCAAACGGCTAAAATCGTGAGAATTATTTGTCCGGAAAACGGCATTTCCAAACTGTGCTGTCCACTACGTTCGTTTCAGCTATTTCTGGGATTACGAATCCTCGCTGTTGAAACTGCCTTTGTCTCAGCTGCTGAAATCTGAGGGCATTGTTCTCTTGTGGATCACCAACAACGAAGGAATGCAGACGTTTGTCAAAGAGCGTTTGCTACCCGCGTGGAAATTACGGCTTGTCGCCACGATGCTTTGGCTGAAGGTTCGTGCTTGAAAGAAGTAATGCGTCGCATCATGTTACGTACACACGTTAGCTTCAGGTCACCTCTTCTGGAGAACCTGTGTATTCCATTTCTGGTTTCCACAAGCGGCCTTACGAGCCGCTGTTCGTACTACAACATTTGAGTTGTCAAGACCAGTCGTCTTCTCTCGCATTCGAGCGCAACGTGCTCGTCAGCGTGCCGAGCTCTATCCCTGGCCGGAAACCTCCTTTGACTGGTAGTCACCGCCGCTGCTACGATTACACAGCGCACTGTACCATGCAGACGATTACCTACTTGGTTGCTTATGTAGCAAGACACGGTAATTTAAGCGGTGCATGCCAGTAATATTAGGATAACTTTCAGTAATGGCACGTCAATAAGACAATAATGGTGCGTCAATATGAAGCCTAGTCAAAGTTGTACATAGATCTGATCGACGATTTGCAGAACTCATCAAGAGATTACTGTCGGAATCCGAGGAGCCGCAAGTGCTCGAAGTGTTCGGCCGCTACCTGCTTCCCAACACTACGACCATTGGAAATGAGGCGCTCAAATTCCAAGTGGTCGAAAGCTGTTTCGAAGAAGAAGAAAAGGATTCGTGCGATTGATTGTTCTGTGTACCGCTTACCATTTTGTATCGAGTGCTCCAAAGACGCGATGTAACGCACGTTATGCGATCGACACCGTCGTCCGTCGTCGTCGTAAACAGTCTTACACAGACGCGAAGACACGCACGGCAAGTGTGCCAGATAATCGGCGGCGTGACCGACTGACCGCTGTCCACTCAACCCCTCCGCGCGCCGTCTCGCATTCTCACTTCAATAGATAGATACACTAGGTGGTGGGTGGTTAAGTAGAAACAAAGGAGACGACCACTGATTTACCCCATTCACAAAATCCGCGCAATCATGGAAGTGTCCGACGGCGTGGGTCGCAAGGCGACCTTCCTGGCCACGGTGCTGAGTACGGCGTCGATGGTGGCCTGCGTGGTGGTGCTGCCCCTCTTCTACAGTCACATGCTCAAGACCAGAACCATGATGCTGGCTGAGGTCGACTGGTGCAAGGTCGGCCTTCTATTATCGTACCCTATTAGGGAACGGCATAAACCGTACTGTAGAGTTTTTGAGAGCATTAGAATATGTATATGATTCTTGCAGGCGCGCAGCGCTTCTGTGTGGCGCCAGATGTCGCAGCTACCGCCGTCGACGAACGTCAGAGCCAAGCGCGCCGGCTACGGCAGCCATCATCAGCAGCAGCGCAATGGAGGCGGCGGCGTTGGCGCCGGAGTGTCGTGTAAGCCAACATACCGTAAATCCTCCAATAAGCGCCCCCCTCGAATAAGCGCTTCCCCTCCAATAAGCGCCCCTCCTAGAGGAAGGTGAAAAAATAAGCACCCCCTCCAATAAGCGCCCACCTTTTGTAAGTACCAGTGCTACTAACACTACCATACATGCTGTGTGACGATTTCTAACACAAGATATGGCCATCTATGACAGTACAACGACTAATGACAAGTCAGTTTTCGTCTACAATCTACGCAAATCTATACAAAAATGTGACAACAACTGGTAATTTTGGGGAAATTTTGGCACTCACGAGGGGTCGAGTTAATAAGCGCCCACCCCCTCGAATGAGCCCCCCCCCCCCCTCAAATAAGCGCCCCTCCTAGAGGTAGGTGGAACAAGCTGTTTTAAAAAAGTTGAGTTGTTTTGTTAATACAGAGTGGTTTGTGAGTCTTTTAAAGTGGAAGAGTAAAAGAGTGGATAATTTTGTAAAGTATTTCGAAGCCTTTCCGATATGACGCGCGCCCTCCCGGAGTCCACTATTCATGCGCTACTTCTGACACGCTCCTTTCTGAGGGGTTCTTGCAGGGCAACATTGGGATCGCCCGGGATTAATTTTTTGAGCAAGACACACGCATTTCTGAGCGGTTGTTGCAAGGCAACATTGGGATCGCCCGGGATTAATTTTTTTAGCAGGTAAAGTTGTTCGTAAGACAAGGGTTTAAAAAACAAAAGTATTTCTTTAGGAATGACCGTTCAACAACTGCCTCAACGTAAGCTTTCAAACGATCGAACGAATTCCGCTCTACAACGTAAGACGAGCGAGTTAGGGCAGATTTGCTGTTTGAACCTTTGAGTTACTGTAGCTCGCGAAATTCAAACTTTCGAATCTCGACTTCTCTTAACGGAATGATCAGTGTGAAACCTATTCAACAAACTCAAGATCGTCACTCTACGATGGAAGACGATCGAGTTTTAGAAGTTTCGCGTTTTAAACATTTGGGTTACTGTAGCTCTCGAAATTCAAACTTTTGAGTTTCGACCAATAGAAGAACAAATGATCAGTGAGTCGAGAGCTATCCAACCAACCCAAGATCGTCTCTCTACGACGCACGCTGAGCGAGTTAGAGCGATTTCTATGTTAAAAACGCGAGAATGTCGCTTTTCGTGGTGCGTGTTTGCGTAATTAACAAAATTTCTACGCCAAGTGAAATAGCACGTCGAGACCTTTTAGTTGACCTATCGCACGCCGCCCTACAACGTAAGACGAGCGTGTTAGAGCCGTTTTGCGTTTTGGACCTTCGTGTTACTGTAGCGCGCGCATTTCAAACTTTTGAATTTCGACTTCTCTTAACGGAATTGTCAGTGTGCCGAAACCTATTCAGCGAACTCAAGATCGTCTCTCTACGACGAAAGACGAGCGAGTTAGATTAGTTTTGCGTTTTAAACCTTTGGGTTACTGTAGCTCCCGAAATTCAAACTTTTGAGTTTCGACCAATAGAAGAACAAATGATCAGTGAGTCGAGAGCTATCCAACCAACCCAAGATCGTCTCCGTACGACGCACGCTGACCGAGTTAGAGCGATTTCTCCGTTAAAAACGCGATAATGTCGCTTTTCGTGTTGCGTGTTTGCGTAATTAAGAAAACTTTTAATGCCAAACGAAAGCGCACGTCGAGACCTTTTAGTTGACCTATCGCGCGCCGCTCTACGACGTAAGACGAGCGATTTAGAGCCGTTTTCAGTTTGAACCTTCCGGTTACTGTAGCGCGCGTAATTCAAACTTTTGAATTTCGAAACCTCTTAGCGCAATTCTCAGTAAGTCGAGACCTATCCATAAAGTCCAAGATCTCCTTCCTACGACTTTCCAACGACGAGATCTGAGAGCGTGACGGACGGACGCACGAACGGACGATAAGCTCTCGTAGGGGTTCGCCCGGCTGAGGCCGGGCGAAAAAATGAGCGCCCAGGGCGCTTATTGGAGGATTTACGGTATGTATTTTACGTACCTACATACTATTTTATACATTATCATTTCTTTGTGCCACAATTGCTATTAATTATCACCTTAATGCGTAAGTATACCTAAAGGTTGTACCTGCTCTGTCGGACCATCCGGACCGCCGGGCCAGTCGGGACAAGACGGCAATCCTGGAGCGAACGGCACCGTCGGCGATAACGGCCGGGCCGGCCGACACGGCAGCTACATAGATCCGCCACCAATCGGAGACTCCGCTTGCCAGAAGGTGCATATAATTGCGTTAGGCATTGGTATGTATATCCTGTATGAAGATAGGCCTTTGACAACTTCTAGTGCCCCGTCGGTCGCCACGGACCACCCGGGCTGCCTGGCGCCAAGGGGCCCAGAGGCGATTCTGGGTAATGGATCACCGTTGTGGAAGGAATGGGAAATTACGGTAGCTATTGTATTCCACTTCGACTGTCCGTTTTGCAGTATCCCCGGCGCCGACGGAGGACAAGGACAGCCCGGTCGCGACGGGCCCGAAGGTCCGCTTGGCGCCAGGGGCCCTCAGGGAATGCCGGGTCTGAAGGGACCGCTGGGAAACCCGGGAAGCGTTTTGAATGGCGCCCCTCCCGGCCCCATGGGACCATCCGGCCCATCGGGACCTGCGGGACGACTTGGAAGGGCCGGTGAGTAACCAAGACAATCGCTCAGTGTGTCAACAAATGTACAGTATGAAGAACCGAACACGAAACGGAATTTTGTACACTCTTTTACAGGGCCGGACGGCCGGCCCGGTCTACCCGGCTTACCCGGTCCCAGAGGGCCCCAGGGTGAGCGGGGACCCGACGGGGAACCCGGTTTCGGCGGTCCTCCGGGCACCTTTGGACCACCAGGCGACAAAGGTGGGTCTCACAAGTTTTGTCTGACGTACTTATGCTCAACTATGCGGTACAAGAATTAATTGTCAGGCACGTGTGAACACTGCGGTCCAACGTCCGGCCTGCCGGCTTCCGGCCAGAGGGGCGCTATAGAGCAGCAGGAGTATCGGCGCGACGACCGCGACACCATCCGCGGCTACCGACCTTCCGGCAATCCCAACGGAGGCGTCCAAGGAAGCACCTATTCCTCCCCGTCCGCCTACCCTCAGCTGGAAGTCTACGCCAGGCGAAGGCGACATTAATTTTGACTAGACGAATACATAGGTCGCGTGATTGTGTGTGGGACTTAAGACCATTTTCTATCAGTTTTGGTACATAGGCCACATCGACTTCTTTCCAGCTTCCTGTAGTAGGTACGGCTTCAGCATTTTGTCAGGTACTTCGGGCTGCAGCACTCTTCGAAATACACAATTTCGTGTCGTTTGCAGAATCAGATCTTCAGCTCACAACAAAGCGCCCCTCTTTTGCGCAAGGTCTATCAGTTTGCCGTCCTTGTTTTGTCGTACAGGCTGACAATTTTGGGCAATGTCGAGGGATCAGACGTCTCCCTGCGTCTTTGCACGTCGTCATACGTCGTACTTGGTTGCTGATTAGATGTAATAGACACGGTAGTACAATGTATGTAACTACTGTGACAGTATGCTGCCAGCCAGCCGTGGCACTATCTATGAGCAGTTCGTACCTACGAATATCTCGCACAACATTCACTAACACTTAGCCTCTTCTGGGGCAGTCATCAAGCCATCCCTTGATTCTCCTTTTCGTCGCCGATGCGCCCGTTGTCGTGGTCGTCGCCGTCGGCGCCCGAGCTGAGGCAGAGCAGGCGACGGCCGTTTTCGGCCGCCGTCGCGTATGAAACGGCGCCGCTGGCCGGCAACTCGGCCTCGTCCACCGTCTCCGGCATTGGAATGTGCATGGTCTCGGGTAGGAAGATGGTCGTCAAACCCGCCACTACCGACAGAGCGCCCCACCACCCAGCATCGGCAGACTACGGTAAGAACTGAAGACGGCAACTCCCAGTTAACTTTGCAACACGCCGTGGATGCCGATTACTACGGTAGTTGGACGCACGCTTGCCAGCTCGACGACGTAGGGCATGGCGGCCACACAAGAGGCGGCGACGAGCGAACTGAAGCCAATCCCCAGTCCTCTGACGGCGGTTGGATAGAGTTCGCTGGCCAGCTGGTAGATGATGGCGTAGGTGAGGCAGATGCAGAACTTCCCAGACAGGCCAGCACCACCACAGACCAGTCGCCGCCGGGCAGGTGGGAGAGAAGGGCGCCCGCTGGCGCCGTCAGAATACAGCAGGTGCCGCTCAGCACCATCCCCACCACCAAGGGTATCACGCGGCCTGCAAAATATT
>JASAMZ010014309.1:0-32009 GCA_030248115.1 Linhomoeus sp. GSCO2_2 | reverse complement strand
CCCAGAGGAGGCGACGTGTTCAGGCGGCGTCAGCCGCCTTCAACCACCGTACAGTGCCAAAGAGTATACCGGGAATCCTATTTGGCACTGTACGGTGGTTGAAGGCGGCTGTCGCCGCCTGGGCACGGCGCCCTCGCCCTCGCTGAACAACAATGGCGTCGATGATCAGGCCCAGAGGAGGCGACGTGTTCAGGCGGCGTCAGCCGCCTTCAACCACCGTACAGTGCCAAATAGTATACCGGGAATCCTATTTGGCACTGTACGGTAATACACACAACCACCCGGACAGATTAATGCAACCCCGGACAAGTTAATGTTGCTTCGCTCTGCATTAACTTGTCCGTCGGACGGGTTAATGCAAGCATTTCCTGCATTAAACTGTCCCCCGGACAGGTTTTGTCCCGGACTAGTTAATGCATGACACCGGCCCATTGAATTATCAAATGACCGCAGTAACAAATGGAGAGACTGTGAGACATCTGATTTTGCAAGGCCATGTCAATCGCGGGGGGGGAGGGCCGTCGGACGCGGCGAATAACGTGTGCCATTAGGTTGGACAGAGGCGCCATACATCAGCAAGCGCCGCCTTGCATATCAGTGGGGGAGATCTCGCGATGTGCGACAGTCCCGCGCGTGATGCGCGATCCCATGATGGGCTAGTCCAACAAGGTATACCATGTTGGGCTAGCCCAATCCCAGATTGGGCTGAATACCATGTTGGGCTACGACATATGCTTCTTAGCGCTATGTACAGACCTTGCGATTCTGACGAGATCTACTGATGTAAATGATGCATTCGAGCGAACTTGTCGGCAACGCATGCAGATTTAGGTGTGGAAAATCCAGCGTGCGATGTCACGGGCTGCTTTGCTTTCTTGTGACTAAGAAAACGTCTAGTACAGTTCTTACTGCTTCACTATCTTACGACATTATGCAGCATAGCTCGTTTCCATACCCCATGACACGCAAGTTCGCAACGATAGCTCTACATACAAATACATCTGAATGAATTGGCACCTCGATAGTATGACAAGGATGCCGTATGGTGCGCTTTAGGTAGCTCGGCTAGGAGTGAGAGTTCCATCTCTGGGTCTGTCAATGTGTTGCATGCTTCGTCTGTGCTACGTTGTATCTCGCGAGTAGTAGTTACAGTATGATGTGCTTCGGCTTATTGGCAACCGCAGTGAGCGCTTCGGGCAGTGACATCGCACGCTGGATTTTCCACACCTAAATCTGCATGCGTTGCCGACAAGTTCGCTCGAATGCATCCCATTTACATCAGTAGATCTCGTCAGAATCGCAAGGTCTGTACATAGCGCTAAGAAGCATACATATGTAGAATCCATTTAATTTAAATCAGTAGTTCATTTTGAATCTGTAGGAAAATCCTTCCAGTTCACATTTGTGACTTTTCCTGTAATTTTCTATTTTACTCAATATTTTACGCACTCTGGGGCACTCATTACGGTAGCGAACGGAACGGTAGGGTAAGCCGTCTAGACGGCTATCGCCTGGACGATCAGGCCGCGGCCGTCTTCTCGGGGAAAAGACGGCCATCGCCTGGTGCGTCAGGCGATGGCAGTCTTCTGCTCGAAAAGACGGCTATCGCCTGATGGACCAGTCAACAGCCGTGAAATGAAAGCCGTCGTCAGCGCTAGCAGGGAAGGGGCACAGCAGGCCTGAGCAGGAGGTGAAGTAAATGGAGGAGTGTTCATTCCACTTACAGTTTGCACTAAAACTCGGCCGGCGTCGCGCCTGGCGGGTCTCGGCTGAGGCTTAGCGCAACCACCAACTTCAGGGGGCGCTTCGCGCGCCCTGAAATCGGTCACCGGTCGCGTTAAGCCTAAGCTTCGACCCACCAGACTGCGACGCCGACTGACTCTTGTGAACTGTGGGCGCAGGGCGAGCCTAAGCATAGCCTGAACTGGAAGAAATATACTGTGTCCGAAACTAATACAGAGAAATCACAACACTATACTGACCGTATTCAAATTGCTTAGAGATTCGCAAACGGCACTACACTGAAGCTCTGCGACGACGACGACACTATGAGAAAGCTCTGCGACAACTATAAGGTATAAACGTAACGAGCGACGCCACTGCGCAAAGCTTCATCACAATTGCGAACAGTTGAATTGTTAATTTGGGACTTTGAGACATGAACAGATTGGTAGCCTTAGATAGTATCTTCAAAGTAAAACTATTAATTTTGTCCGTATTCTTCTTGTGTTTGCAAGAAATCTTTGCAAATCAATGTGTCTAAACAGTTTTTCGCCTGAAATATGGCATCGTCTTATCAATAAGACTTACAGAATCTGCCAACAAGCAGAACCTATCTTCACTAGGTGCGGAACACTGGACGGAAGTACAGAACTCAAACGTTGACATGAAGAGAAATCTGAACAACCCCAATAAACAGGCAGAAATTGCACACAATGTTAGAAATTTCGCGCATTGTGCAGCAACCAACAGAAATCGACAGTATCAATGCCACATAGCACACAGGACACAGCGCGGGCGCGAATTGCACAGAAAACTCTGTGAGTAACCAGCAAAACAGGGCAGTGGGACAGAGCATCCACAGGCAGAGCCAGTTTGCCAGCAGTCACAAACTATCCAATCGGAGCGCTCTCAAAGCTATAGCCGCTGCTATATTCACAAACGGCAATATTGTTAGTTTGGTAAATGGCAATATTGCCAGGCGGCGCAATGGCAATATTGTTGTACTCACGAATATTGTCAGTTTGGCAAATGACAATATTGTCACTGATCAGATCTCACGACGGTGGACAATAATGTTAGTTAGTTCGGTGGCAATATTGCCATCTTTGCAGCTACCAATGATGAAAGCACTCGAAACAACCGTCGATCTAATGGACTAGCTTTGGCGTGTTTCCAATTGTTCCTCAACCTCGCAGGTTGGCCAGCACCTCATCGTCTTCGTCGTCGCTGTCACAATCTTCAGTGCCCAGTGCGGCCGTCTGCACGGTGATCTGCTCGACCTCCATCAGGTACTGGTGCTGAATGCCCTTCAAATCCGTCCGCACTGCCTCCACCGCGCAAGACGGAAGACAGCGATTCGACCGCAGCCGAAATCCAGACAGGAAGATGGACTTGATCGAAATCTGGTCAGCGTCCATCTCTCCGTTACTGCGGTTATTTGACAATAATTCAATGGGCCGGTGTTATGCATGTTACCAGTCCGGGACAAAACCTGTCCGGGGGACAGTTTAATGCAGGAAATGCTTGCATTAACCCGAGTTTATGAACAAAGCCTGACTGGAGCGCAAAAGCAACATTAACTTGTCCGGGGTTGCATTAATCTGTCCGGGTGGTCGCGCGTATTACCGTACAGTGCCAATAGGATTCCCGGTATACTATTTGGCACTGTACGGTGGTTGAAGGCGGCCACGCCGCCTGGGCACGTCGTTGAGCAGCAGGAACTGGTTGTGTAGAGAAACGTACGTACATGTAAGTATGCTATGTAAAGAGGTTTCCGAAGAGTATTTGTACAAACATACCCAGAGAAACTGGCAACCGCCGGCTATTATGCACTCGTGTCTCCCTCCACTCTCCAACACAGGACGTCCTGCTGCTCTGCTACTCCATTGCGGACAAGGAGTCCTTTGCCAGGATCAAGAGCTATTGGTTGCCGGAAATCCGCGACAACTGTCCCGGCGTCCCGTTCATGATGGTGAGGCAAGCAAAACAAACGAAGTTTTCCTGGCGCTGCTGACCAGCGCATTCGGTGTTGTCTAGATTGGCACGAAGGCAGACATTCGGGACACTCGAAGCGACTTGGACGAAGACGACGGCTGGCGAACGAGACCCCAACACCTGCCCTTCGTCACCTACGACGCCGCGCACGAGATGGCCAGACAACTGGGTAGGTGGGAGGATACTGTAAATCACAAAAACAATACGGAGACAGTAACCCCTTAGTTTGTGCGAACTTTTTTCATGTCTGAATTGGGAACATTAAGCACACTTGTCCATTGATTCGCGAGTTCAGCAAAAACTGTCAGAAGTTTCTCATGTCCGAACATGGATTTGTGAGCCTGTCAGAGCTTCGTAGATTCTGTCTACCTTTCAGCATCAACTATCATCTAATAATTAGGCAAACTACCGTACATTACCCGCAACACTTCATCCGACAGTGGGATTTCAGGCGCCAGCGGCCATAAGGAGACGAGCGCCTTGCAGCTGTTCAACGTCCAGGAGGCCTTCCACGAGGCTGCACGCATTGCGCTGACCAAAAGCCCACAGAAAGTCGGCGTTCCACTGCGACATCGCCTTGGGAAACGACAATGTTTCTGCGCGATCTTGTAGGCACCGCTCTCTCAGTTACCCGCTACAGCGTTGTCAGCTTTGAGTCAACAGTTTGCATGGACAATAAACTATGTAGGTGTACCTACTCACGTAACATATGTACATACAGTTCGTGTAGCTGGCGGGGGGAGGGGGAGAGGGGGGGGGGTATGGGGGAGGGGTATGGGGGAGGGCGGGAAAGCCCCTCCCTCAGCTGGAGGTAGGTGTACCAAATAATCGCCACTCCCAAACCCCTAACGCCACCGTCGCCTGCGGCGCTTACAAATGGCGTAATAGTCACCTGCGGCGGTATATTTAAGCCGTGTTAAACCAAATTAAAGTCTGGTCCATTTTCGAACATTGTTTCGCATATTAGGCACTCCTTTGGAAAATATTGCAGTAAACCCCTCGCCCCCCTGCCCCCCCCCCCCCCCCTTCATGGCGGGTCCAAGACTACCCGTCCTCACCCCCCCCCCCCCCCCCCCCGCCCCCTGTACCCGTCCTGCGCCCTGCTACCGTATGCCCACTGGAAGTTGCTAAACACGTTTGTACCAGCTGGTTCTTTCTTACTGCGTTGTTGTGTCAACTGCAAGTTCTTCACACTTCTGCTGACCACCTTGGTTCAGTGAGCGCGCATAATGCATTGTAGCGAACAACGAGGCACTTTGTCACAAACCACGCCACTAAGCAGAAGAGCTAAGCAAGCTGGCACAACCCACAAGCAGACAGCAGTTACATACACAATTACAAAGAAGACAGAAAGGCGACGGCGACGAAGTTCTCGACGTGGTAAACATGACCGCCGCCGCAGCCGGCGTACTTGCGGAAGCGCAGGAAGTCTCCTGGCCGCGAGGCTGTCATCATGGTCTCCGTCGCCGGCATCTCCCACCGATCCGCCGTCTGCCAGTAGTGCTCGGCGATGCCCAGCGGCTGCGCCGTTCGCGCCACCTCCACCCACTCATCTTCGGCTTCTCCTGATGCAGCCTCGTTATCTTGCAAACAAAACGATAGAACAGTATTCCACGACCCACGACTCAACGAACCAAGGAATCCATGACGCAAAGTGAAAATTGCGCATTGCGATTTGTCACGAAGTATAGGTACATATGTATGCGCGAAGCGCTCCAACTCACCGGAAGGTGCGCCGTCGGAAGCGCCACTCTCTCTCCTTCTCATGAGGGCGATTTCGACGACCGACTTCTTGTTTCCCCAGCCCTGATCTTTGAATCGGGCGCTGACGACCAGCTTCTTGATTCTCCCGGGGAGAACTGGGCCGTCGAAGTAGGGAATGGAGTGTCGCAACCCGTAGGGTCCGTAGTAGATGAAGTTCTCCCCCTTCATGACCACCACGCGGGGCACCAGAGAGTAGAGACGCTTGCAGGTCAGAGAAAGAGAAAGTAGGGCCCGCTCATCCTCCAATGCGTCGGCGATTCTGCACAGCAACTCGAGAGGAAGCTCAAGAAGCAGAGAGAAGCTTCCGTCGTTGGACGAGGACATCTTTCGCCGGATCCGCAACAAGCCAGAATGAAGTGAGGAAGAAAGAGTTCGAATCTTTCTGGTTATGCGCATTGGAGGAACAGCAACCAGCGGGTAAACACCTGCTAGGCTGCACAAGAGCAATGTGGCTGTTTAGTTTAGCGAAGTGAAAGCACAGAGATGATACAGATCTATAGCGCCTTGCGAAGCGGTGTGATTCATCTTGCCTTGTTGTGGGACAGACTTGTTACCGGGTACCGAAGTTGTTTAGTACAAGGTTGTGTAACTGTTTGCTCGATCGTGAAGGTGTGTCGAGGTCGACTAGTGGAATCATTTACAACAACTTGTACAAGGTTGCGTAACTATTTGCTCGATTGTGATGGTGTCGTCGACTAGTGGAATCATTTACAACAACGACATCAGTCATGCAAGCGTCACACCATCACACCAGTCAATGCACTGATCCGCCCCTCAATGTGTATTCAAACAGCACGTAATGTTTGCTTACGTTCGTTAGCTTAGCTTGTCAGCATAACAAGTGCGCAACAAACATCCGGCTGAATGACATCGACCTAGTTTGGCCTTGGGCTTCCGAATTTACGTAACTGTCGACCTAACACATTTCGCAGTCAGAAACCGCAGGCAATCATCGAAAGTAGTCAAGGCTGATAAATCACGCTATGGATGGACCTGCGGCCGTCACTGCCCAACGGTAGCCATGGCACATTGCGAGCTTTCGCCAGCGCCACTGTCGACGCGGACGTCATCCATGCAGGGTTGTTTACGGCGCCGTTAGTCAGAACAGATTTGTTGCTTTGCACTCAGAGGACTTCATTGTAGAGTGCGAAGACGGTTCACTCACTACACTAAACGATGATCTCCAGGACAAGCGCATCGCTCCTCTTCGTTTTGGTCACCTCTTGGAAGTCCAAGCCCTTTGCAACGGGTAGCTAGCTACATACCTATGTGGCTGCGCCACTTTCGCGTTTCGCGACGACAATAACGGTACTACGACGGCGGCGACGACAGTAGCATTCACTTGTATCTTTTCAGCCACACCGCCAACATGCCAGCCGGAAATCTTCGAGCGCTATGGCGATCGGACGTTGTTCGTGTTCGCGTCAGAGGGGAAGAAGTTCTCCAGCCACTTGGAGTCCTGTACCAGCATGGTGGAGCAGTGGAACGGCTTCCGGTCCAGAATCGCCTGGCCGGTCAACGACGAAGTCGAAGAGATTTTGGAGCGTCTGCTGGTCAGTCATAAACACGCTTTCGCATGCATTGCGGCAGTTACTGCACGCACAGTATGCTGGTTCAGAATCAGACTTCGCACACAGCGAACTTCATTGGAGTTCTCGACCCCTACAACAACGCTAGCCAGCTGCATTTCACCGAGGATGGCCTCACTTCCGCCGGCGCCGTCCTCAGTATTCCATCTGGCGTTTCTGTAGAGATGGATGATGAGACGAAGAGCTGCGTGCGACTGGACATCAGTGATGGAACTGCCCGCTGGATGGACGGCAGCTGCGATTTGTCTCGCCAGGCCGTCTGCGAGATTATCTTTGGTAAACTGACAGTATTGATTCTTGTTAAACTGTAGTCGTAACAAGCTGTGCAGTTGTGAAGTTGCACTTACCTGAAGACGAGGCGATCAACTGCTCGGCGAACCCTTGTCCTGTCCACAGCGACTGCGTGGACTGCGCCGCTGGCTACAAATGCGTCTGCCAAGAGCCCTGGTACGGCGACAACTGCACACAGTGTGAGTGGCTCTGGAAATGCTCCGGCCAACGTTTATATTCTAATCAATTTTAGCAATGGCAGTTATATTCAATGAGCGATAGACAACGAGCGACAAAACGAAGCCCTCTTGCAGTTTGTGACGAAGCGTGGACGGAGTTCGGCGAGTGCAGCCGTTCCTGCGACGGCGGCCTCCAGTACCGTCGCCGGTACAACTGGTACATGCAGGGCGACATCGCTCACTGCACTGACACGCGCGAGCGCTACAACTGGCGCGCCTGCAACCGCCAGCCTTGCTCCGGTATGCGATGTTTCAAAGGTTGCTTCTATGGTGCGCTCACCATTTGCGTTCAGTTTTGTCCAAAAGGCATGCCACATCGATCGCCGCAACCATTGTTTATCGCAGCCCATCACAGCGACGCCCGGTCTGACTGCGATTCGCTCGGCGGCTACTTTGCCTACTCGCACTGCTACTTCGTCGTCATCTCCCCAACAGCGATTACCTGGTCCGAAGCGTTCCAAGTGTGTCGCGAGAAAGGAGGCGAGCTGGCTCGTTTCTTCGACTTCGTGCGCACCTACCACCACATCATGAGCTATCTTATGGACACGGTAATTTTCGTGTCACGACATGGCCAATCAATACAAGTCAGCGTTCATCTGACTTCAGCGCGCCTACCAGAACATGTGGCTGGCTCTGAAGTACGAGGCGTCGAAGCCGCACCAAGTCTACTGGATGCTGAACGAGACTGCGATCGGGGAGCCATTCCTGTTCGACTTCAAGGCGGACGGTTTCGCCTCTCAGACGGCAGCCTTCTTCTCCCTGCGCGTCAGGAAGTCCATGTGGGAGCAGTACATCGTCTACTACGCGCGCAGCAGCACCCACACCCTGGTCGACACCCTATGCATGAAAGGTGCCACATACATACATGTTGAGCCACGTCACAAAAAGCGTTTTACATGTCCATTGGTGTTAATTTCAGCATATCACCAGCAGAGATTCGCCGAGAAGAAAGGCAAGAAAGTCGTACCCGTCAAGGGACCGATAGCCACTCACATTTTCGACCTTCCATCACAACGCTGGGAGTGCACAGTCCTCTGCACTCAGACCAAAGCCTGCGTCGGCTACAACCTTCACGTCGACAGCGGCACCTGCGAATTGCTGAGCGTGTGTCCTATCAATGTCGATTTGAATGAAACGTTCGAAACTTCTCAAAATTTACACCGAATTACAGGTGAACTTCGCGTCAAAGGGCTCCGGAGACTACAACTTCGACACCTCGACCACTCAGCCGCTGTTCCAAGTTGAATCCTCTGAAGAGTGGATAACGGCGAGAATCAGCTGATCTATAGAACCGAACGGAACCATTAACCGATAGCCGTGTGTAGGAGAAATATGACGTCCATTATTGGCTAAACTGCCTGTTCAAATGCGTGCGAGGTACATACCGTATGTGTAGGTTAGGAGGTACATACTGTGCTTGTTTCGCATTAATACATCGTTCGAATTGCGACCATAACGCGAGGTCTGTAGTTACAACTTCCAGCGGTGTAGTTACTAGTTCGTAATGTTGTGCCAACGGTAACTAAAACGGGCTGAATCTCTAAAGTAGACTTCACTTCCGCGAATTACTGTCATCATATGGTTGGCGAGCGCGTGAGTCGATCAAATGAAGCCCGGTAGTCAGGCTTGACTCGACGCCATTCCCACCGCTTCCAGAGGGTCGTCATGGGAGCCGCTGTCGGTTCGGTTCTGGTTCTCGTCTGCCTGCGTCAATGATTGCTATTTGCCAACGTTGTTTACGCATCGTTGATGTCGAGCTCTGACGTGCCCACCAGCCTCGTGGATACGTACTGTAGTACGGCCGCGCAGCATAATCAAAGGAATCGCACCATAGGATCATTAGAATTTCTAGCGATGAGATTTCGTCACCTACTGCTTCCACTCCTGGCGCTAGTACATGCGACAAATGGTGCGTACTTGTACGAAGAAATGTAGAAAGACGACCCATTGGCATTGAAATCATCGATATCTTCACTTCATGATCGTTTGTAACACGTTCTGAGCCTACATATAATCCTTCCCGTCTTTGTGACATCTGTCATTCATTCAGCTGTCCCACCAAGCTGTCAGCCGGAGACGTGGGCTCTTCACGGCGACAACACCCTATTCGTCTACTATGACGAGTCCAAGTCTCTGGTGGGCCACGTGGCCGCTTGCGCCAGCATGGTGGAGCAGTGGAACGGATTCAGGGCCAGAGTGGCATGGCCTACAAGCGATGAGGTTCAGAGATTGCTGGAGAGAGTTCTGGTCGGTCGCTGTCATTTTCTGGACTTTTGAAGGTTGAAATCCCAACTATTCAGCCATCGTTACAGAACCAGAGCTCCTACACCAAGGCGTTCATTGGAGTGCTGGACTCCTACAATGATCAGAACCTCTTGCAGTTCACAGAGGACGGTCTGACGCCAGCTGGGAACGTCAGTTCTATTTCAAGTGGCGTGGGGGCAGCTCTGGCAACCCAGGATCAGGGCTGCGTCGTGTTGTCCAACAGCGATGGCATCCAGTGGAGGGACGACTTCTGCGTTGGACCGCGACACGCCATCTGCGAGATTATGCTTGGTGGGAGAGGTAGACTACGCGCCGGCAGCTTGCCCCTCTGTGGCGCGCCTTTCTCTTGAGTGTATTCAAGTAACATCGTGATGCGGAGGTCATTAAACTTTGACCATTTGTTGAAACGTGAATGGTGCTCCACTTTCTCTTCATCAAATAGGCCGAGTTAGCTGGTACTGGTTGTGCGTCACGGAAAAGACAATACATTCCAGTCTTGCTTGTGTATTTGTTTCGTGAGGGAAACGGTTTGTCAAACTTCAACTCTCGGTTCGATTGTCTGTCTAGTAATCTACCGTTCCATCCACTAGATGCTATTGTGGCGTTGCGGCGCCATCCGTGCTTTGGTCATTTGGTAAGAAGTAGTGAACGCCGAGTGCACTAAAATCCTGCGTGTTCACTATGCTTTGCGTGTGAAACAGTTCGTCAAACTTCAGATGTCGGTTTGCTTTGCTATTTTGCCTAGTAGTCATCCAATTTCTTCCACCCCTTGTTCAGAGGATACAGCCAACTGTTCCTCCAACCCTTGTCCATTGAACAGCGAGTGCACCGACTGTGTGCTGGGCCACAAGTGCACCTGCCTCCAACCCTGGTACGGGGACAACTGCACGCTTTGTGAGTGACGAGCAGAGCAGAACTGTTTCAGGAGTTTGTCATGTAGGTATTCTCTTTATTCCTATCAATTGGTTTCTCCGATCCACGAAGCAGACTGCGACGAGTCTTGGACCGACTGGGGCGAGTGCAGTCGGTCGTGCGACGGCGGCGTCCGCTACCACCAAAGGTACGACTGGGCTCTGATACAGGGCCAGACCTCCTGTACGGAGACGAGGAACAGGTTCAACTTCCAGGCCTGCAATCTGCAGCCGTGCTCGAGTGGGATTGACAAGCTCGCTATTTATTCCCCTGTCTGACACTATTTGTTTGTGCAATGTTCTTGTGTTCATTTGGTGGCTTCTTGACTTTAGACTTCCAAAGTCGCACCAGAACGGACTGCGACTCTCTCGTGGGGTACTACACCTACTCTCACTGCTACTTCGTCGTCACGTCGCCTTCTAACATTCTGTGGTCTGAGGCATTCCAGCTGTGCCGCGACAACGGCGCTGAACTCGCCAGAATCTACGACTTTCCGACGAATTACTATCACATTCAGAGCTACGTCATGGACAGAGTGGGCGTTAATTTATTTATTTATCTATTTATTTATTTAATTATTTATTCATTTATTTATTTATTCGTTTATTTATTTATTTATTTATTTATTTATTTATTTATTTATTTATTTATTTATTTATTTATTTATTTATTTATTTATTTATTTATTTATTTATTTATTTATTTATTTATTTATTTATTTATTTATTTATTTATTTATTCATTTATTGTATGTTTCCAGAAAGGCAACAGCGATATCTGGCTGGCCCTGAAGTACGATTCATCCACTCTTAATCAAGTGACGTGGATGGTCAACGAGACGACTGCGGGAGAGCCCTTTCTCCACGATTTCGAGGCTTCGTATTCCTCACAGAGTTCGGCGGTGTTCTCCATTCGCATACAAAGATACACGCAGAGCGAGCGCTTTCTCTACTACAAACCCCAGTCCAACACGAAGGAATTGGCCAATGCTCTCTGCATGAAATGTGGGTTGCGCTCAACATCTGAAGAGATCGACTATCGCGTAGGTACACTTCGCACTGTTTCAGCCTATGACCAGGGGAGGTTCGCCGAGAAAAGTGGCATCCGCGTAGTGCCTGCAAAAGGTCCGCTAGCAACAGAAGTTGTCGACCTCACCACCAGCGGCTCATGTGCAGTCGCCTGCTCCAAGACCGAATCCTGCGTCGGCTACAATCTCAACACGGTGTCGGGGCTCTGCGAGTTGATGAGTGTAACACCCATGGCGGAATTTCAGTGACTTGCAACTGCAAGCCGACCTGTTTTTATAGGATCCTAAAACGCTTTCAGGTGAACTTCGCATTCAAGGCGACCGCGGTGTACAATTTCGACAGCTTGGCGGTCCAGCCGCTGCTAGAAGTGGAGAAAACCGACGAGATTTGGATCTCCGCGAAACTCAGATGACTCTCACTGCTGTTCATTCGCATACAGTCACATACATTGTGTACTTAGCAATAGCTACGTACACTACCCTGCATGGCGAAAGCCGACGGATCTCTAGCGCTATACCCAAGCAATGTTGCAAGTGGTGGTATTAGGTTAGCAAATAATGGATGTTTAATTACATAGTTCGCGTGTGTTAGTTGACGTGTGGAGGCGTTACCATAGGTGTCTGTGTATACTTCTGTGACTCAGGGGAAACAATAATTCACAGTCGAGAGAAGAGGACGATACATGAGGATCCGACTGGTTTCGCCAGGAACATCCGCTCGATATCACATAACACCTTTGAAGGGCGTAGTAAACCAATAGGTGAAAAGAAAGTTAACTTGAAGAAGTACATATGAAAAGGTGAAGGTTTGCATCAGCGCCGTGAAGCAGGCGCGACACAGGCCCTCCCGTGTCGTGTGCAGGGGACGAACATAGGCCACAGAACGAACATTTGCGGATCAGTGACTAGGATTCAGAGTTTCGTTTTAGGAACGATGCGAACCATTTCCATTCGATGTCTGACACACACAGGAGAGGACACGGCTATTGAGTACAGGAGAAGACACGACACGACCAGCCGTAAATTGAATATCTTCCTCGTAAGTGAATCTAAACGAGTAGAAACTGGACACGATGGAGGCGAAAGGCTGCCGCCACTTGTTTTGTAAGACGGCAAATTTTGAATGGGCCATGGCTTTCGAGTAATAGGTACATCTGTCCTGGGGCCGTATTCATAAAGCTACTAAAGCATGTTTTACCCTAAAACATGTGTTTGAAATCGAGCCTAACACAGGCCGCGGCCAAACGCAGGATTCATAAAACTCAACACAAGCTCGCTAACACAAGAAATCATAACACAAGTCACAGTTTGTGTTAACGCTTGTGTTAGTCATGTTGGTGAGCACAAAATCAATACTACATATGCGTGAAGTAGAGAAATATTACAAATGACAAACAAAGCAACAAATGTGGCTTGATGGAAGTTCACGAGCATTTATTTCTAAGCGCCGACGAATCATACATTGAGTTTTGGAATGATAAATATACCGTAAATTCCCCAATAAACGGGCACTCTCTAATTGACGGGCACTCTCCAATAAACGGGCAGGCTAGACACCCCTCAAAATAATAAACGGGCCCTCTCCAATTAACGGGCATGCCTGTTTATTGGAATCGAACACTGACTTCCTAAAGGCTGCCAAACAGTGCATGACGCTGCTAATGAACACTCTAGGCACACACAGAGGGTGCATTGAGTATAAAAATTCTTTAAACAGGAGAGAATTGAGTTTACCTGAGTGGCAAATTGAAGATTTTGCTCTCCTTGGCATACCTATTTTTACGAGCTCAGCACCTTTGAAACGTCTGTAAGATCCAGCCCACATGGGTTGAAATAATAGACGGGCACTCTCTAATTGACGGGCACTCTCCAATAAACGGGCAGGGTAGACACCCCTCGAAATAATAGACGGGCCGCCCGTTTATTAGAGAATTTACGGTAGCCCCAACGATGTTACAACCAGTAACAGTGTGAGTCTTTGAAAATCATCCATTGGAAATATTGTCAATTTAGGTGTAGCACAGGTATGTACCTAAATTATCTCATGGGCGAATCTCAAGCCTTGTGCCCAGAGAGCCGAATCCAGTGTATAAAACAGTGCGATTGTTGTGTTATTACTTTCTTCGAAAACTAAACAACCCAACAACAGGACTGATAAGTAATCGTGTACCAACGTTCTGCTACTACTTCTGCCGTAACGAAGCTCTTGTGTTCCCCCGAAAGTACTGAGAGTTACAATCGGGGTGCGCTAAAACGTGTTTTAGTTAGAACATGTTTCAGGAGTCTGTGTTAGTGTTGGTGAATCGTGTGCCAGAGCTTGTGTTACGGAAAACATGTTTTAGCGCACTAAAACAGGCTTTCTGTCTGAAACATGTTTTACAGTGGCACAAACTTTATGAATGCGGCCCCAGGTCAACACAGCATGGGTGCAGTAACAATGACAGAAACATGCGAATGCCGGTACCGTACGTAGTGAGGTTGGGTAGCGGCAGGTGCACAGGCGGCAGCATTTCGAAGGCGAATTGAAAGGCGAGGTGATAAGCGGCGAGACCGGCTTCCGGAACCCTGACGGGAACTGGCACAGATTGGTGTCGTATGTACATAGTTGAGGTTGTAGACAGGGGAAGGGTTCTGTTTGGAGTGCGGACATCGAAAAGAGGTGTGGGGGGGGCGCTATGGGCCGGATTTGCGATACGATTTCTCTCTCTGTCCATTCCTCTCGCGGTTCTGCAGTTTCTAGCGAGCGGCCGACCAGATGACATTTTGCACCATCCACAAGAAACATGTTACAAGCCAGGTACAAATGACGGCGAGAACTACTAACGGTTGTTTATGTTATGATGACGGAAGAGAACGACCGACTTCGTTGCTTCTTCTCATTGGTTCTCTGTTGCAGTGCGTGACGTTGTCTCACCACGACTCGAGGAACAAATCGTCAAATTAGTCGGTTTCAAAAGACAACTGGGAACTGACAAGGTCAATAATCAGACAAAGGCAAGAAACAACAACCCGCCGATTTGCATTCAGACCAACCAAGCGAACGCTGCCATGGATGTATCATATGAAATGCAGCTACATACCCAGAGATTGGCATGATCGTGTCGTGTCACGAAATCAGTCGTCGAGTCCAATCAGTGTTCCCAGTTGTGTGTCGAGGGCGACGTGTCCTCTGGCCAGTCTCTCCAAAGCCCGAGGATAGATGAAGTGTTCTTGGGCGAGAATCCTCTCAGAGAGTGTGGACTCCGTGTCCCCTCTGAGGACGGCCACTGACGACTGTGACACTATGGGACCCGCGTCCATCTCTGGCTGCAACACACACAGAAGAAGATAAAGGTTAGCATGCAAGCTTGAGGATAGCGGCACATGACACGCACCTGGCATTAAGAGCTAAATGATTCCGTTGTGTGCTCACTGCCAGCCAGGTCGAGCGACTGCGGAGATGTTACATGAACTCGTCTGAGTTGGATTAGAGAAGCACTTCATTAGTGTGGAGTGTTCTCAGGTCTCACTGTTCTCAACAACGCAAACCCAAAAACACTGACCACGACAAAGTGGACGGAGCAGCCGGCCACCTTCAGTCCAGCCTCCAGAGCCTGCCGCTGGGCGTGCAGACCTGTGAATGGGCAAACGGGACCATTCTGACATTTGTCCCAGCGACAACAACGCAAAACGGTTACACGAATGCTTCAGATCGAAATCAGAAAGCATGGGAAACAATAGTTACATAATGTTCGCCTGATCGAATGAAGCTGTATTGACAAAGCCGACCTTTGAAGGCGGGCAGTAGGGAGGGGTGTATGTTGAGAATTGTGCCCATCCACTTGTCCACAAACTCCTTGGAAAGAAGGCGCATGAATCCAGCCAGACAGATCACATCCACCCTGTACTCCGCCAGAATCGACTCCAGCGCGGGAACGAACGGCCCCTTGCTTGGGATCAGCTGAGAATGAGGGAGAGGAGAGAGTGTGTCAGTGGTTTTCAAAGCAGTGAGAAGCCAATTCAAAGGTTCAGTATTTGTACCTCAGTAGGGACTCCCAGTAGTGTGGCCTTGTGTAGTCCGGGGGCCTTAGGGTTGTTGGAGACGACGACCGCTGGCTCGCAGACGCCCTCCAACGACCCCTGACATCTCTCCACCAGACTGACCATATTCGAGCCTGGACAATGCATAGCGAAAGCATTAGAAACTCTGTGACAGATGGACTGACTGCAGAGCAGCAAATAACACCCACCATGGCGGGAGATGAGAACGGCCAGTCGCTTGGCTGGAGGCAGGGAAGAAGCGAGAGAAGTGAAGCGGCTATGGGAACTGCCCAGCACCTGCGACAGGTGGGCGATGGTCACCTGCGAGCAGCCTAGAAGCGAGAGGCCACTCTCAGGTGTCAAGTGTTGAAGAACGGTCTAGTGTGACGTGAGTGGGACACTGCACCAATGATTGATCAAAGCAGGCGATCCTCTGACCTCTATGGGTGAGGTGACACGCCCAACACCACACAAACTGCGCCGACTGCCACTGACACGTACCTGCAGCACGATGCTTTAGTTGGGTGCATGCTACAGCAAGCAACGCTCTTATGACTATGGGCGTTTCGCACTGGGAATAAGTTTGACACGTCGAGCAAAGCAAGGCAATGATGATCGTGCTTTTCCGGATCCCAAAGTCAACCCACCTTCCTCCCTCGTCACGACTTCTCCCACTCTGTAAGGCTCCTCTCCCATCAGTGTCAGTTCCTGCATAATCTGTTCAGAGTGTTCTCTGTCCACAATGAGAGTGATTCCCAGGCCGCAGTTCAGTGCCAGACACAACTCCTTTGGGTCCACTGGGCCCGCCCAACTCAGCCACTTGAACTGCTGCAACATATGTGCAATGGAAAGAATGTCTCCGTTATGACTGAGAGAAACCGGCGGCAAGACTGACAGGAAAACTATAGTGGGACACTTGTGTGGACAGCGAAACACTGTCTAGGTTTTGACTGGCCCAACAACTTCTCTTCCGCCTTCAGTGGTGGAGTGGCGTATCCAGGACCGACAAGTGGGAACTGGAAGAACAGAACAATGGGGGGGGGGGGGGGGGGTGGGAACAAGAACAATGTTCAAATGTTGTGGGAATGAACGCAAAACCAGCTTTTCATTTGCAATATTTAAGAGCGCCACCACCTTTTTGTCACTACTGCCCGGCATCTGAGGGGGGGGGGGGCTGACGTACCCCACTCGCCGCTTGAAACGCCCCCGCTTCAGCGATCTTATTCAACCAACCTCATCCACCCTCCAGCGTCGCATGTCGAGTGTGACGGCGCAGTGACTGGGAAGAATCCTGGGAATATTCTCAAGGAGTCCTCCCCCTGTGATGTGGGCGATGCCCTTGACGCGACAGAGGTTCGACTGCCGATCGCCGCGCAGCACTCCCAACAGTGACTTCACATAGAGCCTGGTCGGCTCCAGGAGCACATCGGCTGCAATAAGATGCAACAGGGATTCCATAACAAGATTGGGACAGTTAGATTGGGACAGTTCGAGGTAGTATTACCCTACAAATATTCCAACAAGCGCCACCTTTTGGCCATTTCCATGCAAAGTATTCAGCCTCAGGTGGAAGGGGGCGAGGGGCGACTATTGAAGATTTCGCGAAGTTGTCGGAATACGCGACATACCTGTCTGACGCATCCAATGACACTCACTGATCATACTTCTATACTCTCACCCAGCGTCTTCCCCTCGTCCCAAGGGCAGGAGTGAGTGAGTTGAAGTCCTCTTCTCTCCAACACCTTTCTGACGAGACTGAAGCCGTTGCTGTGCAGGCCCGAGGACGCCAGACCCACCACCACGTCCCCTGGTACCACTCTGCGCAACAACAACTGGTAACAATTTCACGAGAAGTGACAAAGTACTCAGATTGGACTCACCGATCGACTTTGGGCAGTCGCCACTCCCTCTCGACGGCGCCAACCACGAATCCAGCCAAATCTATTTGATCCTCAGAGTAGTAGCCTGGCATCTCGGCCGTCTCGCCCCCTGAATTGAACGATTGCAACACTTACTACCACCAAGCACTAAGGACAACACTTGCAACGTTCAACATGTAACAGAGCCAAAATCGGCGTTGTACACAATACGTGACCAAGTGAGGATCACGTTACGCAATAGCGCAACTCAGCTCCAGTGTTTCACCCATTAGCCAAGTGCAAACTACATAACTCTTTCGGCAATCATGGAGTGGACACGCTTCCAAGTTGGTAATATAGCAAACGCATCACTAGCTGAAAGACAATCACAGACCGACCGACGAGAGCGCATCCGGCCTCTGTGCATGCGCGAGCGATGCCTGAGATGACGGCGTGAGCCATGTCTCTGCAGAGTCTGCCAGTGACGTAGTAGTTGAGAAAGGCCAAAGGTTCCGCCCCGTGACAGAGGACGTCATTGGCACACATCGACACCAAATCCTTCCCACACCACACAGACGACCCGACTTCACTGCCAGCTGCAGTATGGGTGGGCAGGGTGGGAGGGGTTGGGGGGGGGGGTGGAAGAACGAGAGAATAGTCCACCTCCAGTTTGGTGCCCACTCCATCAATGCCCATGACCAGATCCACAAGTCCATTGTCAGGGTAGCCAGCCTCTTTCAGATTGAAGAAAGCGCCAAAACCACCGATCAGAGAGCCCCTTTGGTCTGAAAGAAAACTGGACTCCCAAGCAGACAACTTCTGCAATATTTCAGTGGAGTTTCATTACCGCATCCAGGTCGGATGGCCCTCTTGCAGTCGAGCTTGATGCTTTCCACCAGTCTGTTGCCTAAAGTCAACCGTACAAGATCTAGCACAAAACGCAAAATTTGCCCAAATCGTCTCAGAGTCTCAGCCGCCCACCCTCAGCAACGTCCACACCTGCCAGCTTGCAGGAAAGACCCTTGCTGCACCCCTGAAGGGCTCTGGAGGCTATGTCACTCCTGAGAGACAGCCAAGCGTACATACGTACAGAAGCCTATACAAGAGCTTGCACTCTTTCAATTCAGAGGTTCAAAACCTGAATGTCTTTCCCTCATAGGCGATGGCTCTGACAGAGGCATAGGCCATCTTCACCGCCTCAGCCACGTCAGTCCCCACGCTGACCACACTGAGAACTCTGCCGCCTGACGTCTGCACTGAAGCCTCTGACTCTGAAGCCATCACAGATTCAAGAAGACACAAATCCACTGCAGTGACGGGTACAGTGACTAATCAGCTGCCCACCAGTGCCATTGCCACCTGTGATGCCGAGCTTCGTTCCCGCTTGGAAGACCATCACTTTTCCAGCTGGATAGGTTGTGGGGAAGTGGTTGAGACCTGAATGCGGCACTTCCACTCTCTCTCTCTCCTCCTCTCATCCAACAAAGGTACCATAAAAAGTCCCACCCTGTATCTCGTGTCCAGCGGCGTATTTCCCAGGGTATCCGAGGCTGGTGGCGACCACGCAACTGGAGAAGTGGTCGCACTTCCAGAAGACTTCGTTCTTCACTTCTTGCAGTCTGCCCCCTGCACAGTCCATTGACATGTCAAAGAGACTGCTCTCCAGACATGGGAGAAGGCCCTGGAGTGACGACATCACATCTTTTGACGATTAATCCCATCTCGCACAAGAGTTACAACTATCACGAGGATGAAGAAACATCATTCCAAAAGTGATGCGGTCTGCTCACCTGAGTCTCGGGGTCTCCAAACCAGCAGTTGTACTCGAGAACCTTTGGTCCTTCCTTTGTCAGCATCAGGCCGGCAGCACTCCTGAATTGAGACTAGCAACGGCAGAGATGTTGAACGGGCTGGAGAAAAACTGTGACAACCATTAGTTCAACAATATGGCCAGCAGAGCAGCTAATCCAACCCATAGCTTACACAACGTCCCGATTCCTAATAGTCTTTGCCACCGTTGTATAGCGTCAGGTGTTGCTCTCTGAGGCAGTCGACAGTCCTCTGCAGAATGCCCTCATGGATGAACTTGAGTGTGTCGGGGGAGAGAGCTGTGAAGGGAGCGTAAGCGCCCATTCCCCCAGTGTTAGGCCCCCTGTCCCCCTCCAGCAGTCTCTTGTGGTCCTGACTCAGCGGCAGGGGAAGAATGAAATGGCCGTCCGTGAAGCACAGAGCCTGCAACAGTGGAAAGATCAAAGAAGGTCGGCTTCTTCAGAGTAGGAACAGAGAATAGGAGTGGGTTGTGCAATGGGACGGTTGATCGGCCAGTACTAGCATTTGTGTCGTCTTATGTTACCAACTGAGCGAGACTTGCATCATTTCGAGTGCGACTAATGACCTAATAAGTATGCAGACCCATGAGGCCAGCCACGCATGGACCGCCAACCTCTTTCGTGTACAGTTTCAACTGACTAACAGATGACAGAAACAAATCTCCTCTGCTCAATGAATGAAACACCCACCGAGACTTCCTCTCTCTCGAGCAGCTCTTCCACAAGGAAGCTCTCTCCCAACTGGCCATTGTCTTTGTCGTTCTTCAGTCGAAGGGCAATCTGCAGGGCCTCCTGCCTACTTCCAGCTATGAACACTCCCTTGCCAGCAGCCAGACCGCTTGGCTTCACCACCAGTGGGGGGTAGGGGGCGCTGCAGAGAGTGACACCCTACCATACTTCATGCACTGGAAATGAGTGCACACTCACTCAACAGAAACAGTCTCCCACTCACTTGTCAATGTGCTGTCTGAGGTCGTCATCGCTGTCTTCTCGAGAGAACTCTCGACTGCGCGCCGTGGGAATGTCGTGGCGACGCATGAACTCCTTAGCGAACACTTTGGACCACTGCAGCAATGGGAATTGGATACAATATACTTCAGAGGAGAGCAACGAGTCGAAAAAGCCACCAAAGGTTTCAAACTCCAGGCAAGTGGACCCCACCTACAGTAATACGAAGACACTCTCAATCAACTATATTCATTCTCTTTACAGTGGCTACAACGGCAGCAACGCCTAGACGAGAACGGAATAGGTAGGCAAATCATTCCAAATGAAAAACCAGCCATACATTTCGAGTCAAAAAATTCGGACTTGAAGCAGCTCAAGAATATCCCAACCTCCAACTGGGCGGCTTTCTTGGTTGCGCCGAAGCATTTGACGCCCAAACTCTGCAGAGAGTCGGCTATTCCCTCCGCCAGAGGCTGCTCTGGACCCACCAACACCAAATCCACACCCCTCTCCACGCAGAGCTGACCGACTTTGTCCTGATCCTCAGGCTTCAAATCTGGAAGAAGGCTTCAAACGATCGGGTTGAGCGCGTCAGCGCTCAACCCAATTTGTTCGGCCGGAGGCCAGTGCGCCCCCGGGTACTAGGGGTTAGTACTACGTCATATAGGTAGACTTAACCGATCGGGCTGAAATTTTCACCATAGTTGTTCATAGTAACAAGAAGTATTGTGCTAAAATTTCAGCCCAATCGGTTGAGTGGTTCCTGAGATATTAAATGAAAACTGTCGAAAAATTAACCAATCTTCGTCAGATCGCAAGGTTTTCGGCCTCGTTCTCGGGGACGGTAGCAGTTAGGAGAGCGGTTGATGGCTCGTTAGAATCGTCTGCTAGTAGGAAATTTTGTATTAAAATATCGTAAAGATCGGTTGAATATTGTGGCCGTAAGGCCCGATCAAAAAAATAGCCAAAATTTTGGCAAAGTCCCACTCAAGACGGCCGAGCTCTGGTGGTGCACGCTGGGGCGCCAGTCAAAGTTGTCCGGCAAAGACCATCATATAGTGAACAAATGTGTAGAACATTTCATCTTTCCAAGTCATCTCACTAAAAAGTTACGCGGTGACAAAGGTCGCACCGAGTACGGATCCGGGGCTCGGCTCAAGACGGCCGAGCTCTGGTGGTGCACGCTGGGGCGCCAGTCGAAGTTGTCCGGCAAAGACCATCATATAGTGAACAAATGTGTAGAACATTTCATTTTTCCAAGTCATCTCACTAAAAAGTTACGCGGTGACAAAGGTCGCACCGAGTACGGATCCGGGGCTCGGCTCAAGACGGCCGAGCTCTGGTGGTGCACGCTGGGGCGCCAGTCGAAGTTGTCCGGCAAAGACCATCATATAGTGAACAAATGTGTAGAACATTTCATTTTTCCAAGTCATCTCACTAAAAAGTTACGCGGTGACAAAGGTCGCACCGAGTACGGATCCGGGGCTCGGCTCAAGACGGCCGAGCTCTGGTGGTGCACGCTGGGGCGCCAGTCGAAGTTGTCCGGCAAAGACCATCATATAGTGAACAAATGTGTAGAACATTTCATTTTTCCAAGTCATCTCACTAAAAAGTTACGCGGTGACAAAGGTCGCACCGAGTACGGATCCGGGGCTCGGCTCAAGACGGCCGAGCTCTGGTGGTGCACGCTGGGGCGCCAGTCGAAGTTGTCCGGCAAAGACCATCATATAGTGAACAAATGTGTAGAACATTTCATTTTTCCAAGTCATCTCACTAAAAAGTTACGCGGTGACAAAGGTCGCACCGAGTACGGATCCGGGGCTCGGCTCAAGACGGCCGAGCTCTGGTGGTGCACGCTGGGGCGCCAGTCGAAGTTGTCCGGCAAAGACCATCATATAGTGAACAAATGTGTAGAACATTTCATTTTTCCAAGTCATCTCACTAAAAAGTTACGCGGTGACAAAGGTCGCACCGAGTACGGAGTCGGATCCTGGGCTCGGCTCAAGACGGCCGAGCTCTGGTGGTGCACGCTGGGGCGCCAGTCGAAGTTGTCCGGCAAAGACCATCATATAGTGAACAAATGTGTAGAACATTTCATCTTTCCAAGTCATCTCACTAAAAAGTTACGCGGTGACAAAGGTCGCACTGAGTACGGATCCCGGGCTCGGCTCAAGACGGCCGAGCTCTGGTGGTGCACACTGGGGCGCCAGTCAAAGCTGTCCGGCAAAGACCATCATATAGTGAACAAATGTGTAGAACATTTCATCTTTCCAAGTCATCTCACTAAAAAGTTACGCGGTGACAAAGGTCGCACCGAGTACGGATCCGGGGCTCGGCTCAAGACGGCCGAGCTCTGGTGGTGCACGCTGGGGCGCCAGTCGAAGTTGTCCGGCAAAGACCATCATATAGTGAACAAATGTGTAGAACATTTCATCTTTCCAAGTCATCTCACTAAAAAGTTACGCGGTGACAAAGGTCGCACCGAGTACGGATCCGGGGCTCGGCTCAAGATGGCCGAGCTCTGGTGGTGCACGCTGGGGCGCCAGTCAAAGTTGTCCGGCAAAGACCATCATATAGTGAACAAATGTGTAGAACATTTCATCTTTCCAAGTCATCTCACTAAAAAGTTACGCGGTGACAAAGGTCGCACCGAGTACGGATCCGGGGCTCGGCTCAAGATGGCCGAGCTCTGGTGGTGCACGCTGGGGCGCCAGTCGAAGTTGTCCGGCAAAGACCATCATATAGTGAACAAATGTGTAGAACATTTCATTTTTCCAAGTCATCTCACTAAAAAGTTACGCGGTGACAAAGGTCGCACCGAGTACGGATCCGGGGCTCGGCTCAAGACGGCCGAGCTCTGGTGGTGCACGCTGGGGCGCCAGTCGAAGTTGTCCGGCAAAGACCATCATATAGTGAACAAATGTGTAGAACATTTCATTTTTCCAAGTCATCTCACTAAAAAGTTACGCGGTGACAAAGGTCGCACCGAGTACGGATCCGGGGCTCGGCTCAAGACGGCCGAGCTCTGGTGGTGCACGCTGGGGCGCCAGTCGAAGTTGTCCGGCAAAGACCATCATATAGTGAACAAATGTGTAGAACATTTCATCTTTCCAAGTCATCTCACTAAAAAGTTACGCGGTGACAAAGGTCGCACTGAGTACGGATCCCGGGCTCGGCTCAAGACGGCCGAGCTCTGGTGGTGCACACTGGGGCGCCAATCGAAGTGATCCGGTCTAAACCACCATAGGGTGAATAAATGTGTAAAACATTTCATCCTTCTAAGTCACCCCAGTAAAAAGTTACGCGGTAACAAAAGTCTGGCCGAGCACAAATTTTTGGGTCCTGGGCCGAAATTTTAAATATTGAGTTTACAGTTGTTTCTGGGGTTTTCGACGACGCTGAACACGAATCTGGTGTTTGTTTCTGGGGGGGGGGCTCCTTTTTGGTGGGGCGGGGCGGGCGGGGGTGTCGGTCCCCCCCCCCCCCCCCCTGTCGGGGGGTAGGACGGTGAATTTGTTCGGGCTGAAGTTGAACAGGCTGTGTATCTCAGATGACTTCTCAGCCTCTCAGCTACACGAACAAATTCAGCGTGCTCTGCTCACACGCACGACGGTTCTCACGTAGGCGTAACGTACAGGCGGGGGGGGGGGGTGGGTTTTTTTTTTTTTTTTTTTTTTTTTTTCTTCTTCTTTTTTTTTTTTTCTTCTTCCTTTCTTTCTCTTTTTTTTACGCTCTCCACCCCTCACGAACCGTGGGTCTATCACGGCAGCACTCAAGCAACGTAACGTACGACCGTGTGCATGGGCGGCGAACCCCCCCCCCCCCCCCCAGCCCAACCCACATTCCGCATCATTAGGCACCGTGCACTGTACCTACATACTAACCCATGCGCACAAACAGTGAGCTTCACATGCCAGCACGGTGTCAACTTAGTGCTAATTCAGAGCTGCACTGTGTCCTTTGAAGGTGAGTTTGCCACCCGCAAACAGAGCACGCTGAATTTGTTCGTGTAGCTGAGAGGCTGAGAAGTCATCTGAGATACACAGCCTGTTCAACTTCAGCCCGAACAAATTCACCTGTCCTTACCCCCCACTAGGGGGGGAACTTTCCTAGAATATTTCTTCTCTATAAGTATCTCTATTCTGCTATTTACGGGACACAAGCACGCACCTTCCAAGCATTGGATTCTGTTGTGACGATCGTCGACGTCAAATGCTTTGGCGACTGCAGCCCTATTCACAGGCGCCCAAAACACTGTGGCCACCTTGGGATCCTGCACAAGGTTCAATAATATAACCCAATTAGAATGGTGTGATGCAGGCGATAGCAGTTAGCACATCAATTTCAGGTACCTGGCACAATTTCCAGACAATGGCGCTCTCGCGGCCGCCGTTTCCCACCACCAATAGTAGTATAGGACGCCCCTGGCTGACAACCCTTTTCTCCAATGCTAAAAATTCAAATTTCAAAAATTCAAAAATTCAAATTTCAAAAATTCAAAAAAAATTTCAAAAATTCAAAATTTCAAAAAATTCAAAAAATCAAAATTTCAAAAATTTTAAAAATTTCAAAATTTCAAATTTCAAAATTTAAAAAATTTCAAAATTTCAAAATTCAAAATTTCAAATTTTCAAAAAATTCAAATTTTCAAAAAATTCAAAAAATCAAAATTTCAAAATTTCAAAAAATTCAAAATTTCAAAAAAAAAAATTCGAATTTTTCATATTTTCAACTATGTTTTGTGTTTCATGTTCTCTTAATTATAAAAATTTCATTTTCTTCATACCTTACACATTGTTGGCACCCTTGTTTGTCTCCAGGTGCTGATATGTCAATGACGTTTCATTCGCATGTTGTGCTGAGTTAACATTCCATAAGTTAACACCACATGTTCTAAGTGCTGCAATTGTTCAAAAGGCATAGGGGATATGAAAGACAAGCAACAATCTCTTCGAGGCACTACACAGAGAAAGCCAAGAGTTGGCTATTGGCACTGACGCATCGTGAGTATTACATGCGTTGCTCTCAGCAGCTATGTACAGCACCTTTATCTTGCGACGCCACAAATTCGCTTCCAACAACCATTCGAATGGAGAGCCTAGTATTCCATAGAATCACTGTCTGAATCTTCCATTGCTTCATCGACAGCATCAGCATTGTTCTTGATGAAGGTGTGTAGCTGGTATCGGCGCTCTTGCCATGCAGCTTCTTCTGCTTCATCTTCATCCTCAATCTGTTCATTCTTCTTGTCAATGGTCTTCTGGAGAGACTTGTAGAAATTGGTGGAACTCAAGTTGCCAGCATCGGTGATGATGTTGTTCACCTGCAAACAAGAATTGTTTACAACACCTGTCAAAAAGGTCGAACATGTTGTGTTTCAGCTCACTGTAATGCGAAAGTCATCGATGACTTCCGAGTAGTTGTCCAGGATATCTTGGGCACTCTTTATGGACTCATTGTGTTCGATGGCTTTCTTCACAACAGTGATGATAGTTTCCTTGTCATCTCCATCTTCTTCCTCAGTATCTTCCTCGTCATCATCTAGATCATCATCAGTGTCATCATCCTCAACATCCTCCACATCTTGATCACCATCATTCGACTCTAGTTCATCGTCAGAATGGTATCTCTCTTTGTGGCGTTGGAGACTTTGATTCGAAGCAAACCCCTGGTTACAAATGTCACAGTAAGTCATTGTAAAAGTCGCTAACATGCCAGAACCAGAATGATGCTGTAGAGTGTTTTTCATCCCACTATAAGCATGCTACTAATCCAGTCGACTGACTAATCTGGTCGACTGTCAAACACTTAGCTCATGTTGCACAGCTGTTGCAAACGTTTAGCTCGTGTTGCACAACTGTTGCAAACGTTTAGCTCGTGTTGCGCTATTGTTGGAAATGTTCAGCTCATGTTGCACAACTGTTGCAAACGTTTAGCTCGTGTTGCGCTATTGTTGGAAATGTTCAGCTCATGTTGCACAACTGTTGCAAACGTTTAGCTCGTGTTGCACTACTGTTGCAAATGTTTAGCTCGTGTTGCACAACTGTTGCAAATGTTTAGCTCATGTTGCACAACTGTTGCAAATGTTTAGCTCGTGTTGCATGACTGTTGAAAATGTTTAGCTTATGTTGCGCTATTGTTGGAAATGTTCAGCTCGTGTTGCACAACTGTTGAAAATTTTTAGATAAATGTTTAAGTTTGCTAAATGTTTAGCAAACGAGCTAAACGTTTGCAACAGCTCTGCAACATGAGCTGAACATTTCCAACAATAGCACAACATAAGCTAAACATTTGCAACAGTCATGCAACATGAGCTAAACATTTGCAACAGTTGTGCAACATGAGCTAAACATTTGCAACAGTTGTGCAACACAAGCTAAACATTTGCAACAGTTGTGCAACATGAGCTAAACATTTGCAACAGTTGTGCAACATAAGCTAAACATTTTCAACAGTCATGCAACACGAGCTAAACATTTGCAACAGTTGTGCAACATGAGCTAAACATTTGCAACAGTTGTGCAACATGAGCTAAACATTTGCAACAGTTGTGCAACATGAGCTAAACATTTGCAACAGTTGTGCAACATGAGCTAAACGTTTGCAACAGTAGTGCAACACGAGCTAAACGTTTGCAACAGTAGTGCAACAAGAGCTAAACGTTTGCAACAATAGCGCAACATAAGCTAAACAAATGCAACAGTTGTGCAACACGAGCTAAACGTTTGCAACAGTTGTGCAACATGAGCTGAACATTTCCAACAATAGCGCAACACGAGCTGAACATTTCCAACAATAGCGCAACATAAGCTAAACATTTTCAACAGTCATGCAACACGAGCTAAACATTTGCAACAGTTGTGCAACATGAGCTAAACATTTGCAACAGTTGTGCAACACGAGCTAAACATTTGCAACAGTAGTGCAACACGAGCTAAACGTTTGCAACAGTTGTGCAACATGAGCTGAACATTTCCAACAATAGCGCAACACGAGCTAAACGTTTGCAACAGTTGTGCAACATGAGCTGAACATTTCCAACAATAGCGCAACACGAGCTAAACGTTTGCAACAGTTGTGCAACACGAGCTAAACGTTTGCAACAGCTGTGCAACATGAGCTAAGTGTTTGACAGTCGACCAGATTAGTCAGTCGACTGGATTAGTAGCATGCTTATAGTGGGATGAAAAACACTCTACAGCATCATTCTGGTTCTGGCATGTTAGCGACTTTTACAATGACTTACTGTGACATTTGTAACCAGGGGTTTGCTTCGAATCAAAGTCTCCAACGCCACAAAGAGAGATACCATTCTGACGATGAACTAGAGTCGAATGATGGTGATCAAGATGTGGAGGATGTTGAGGATGATGACACTGATGATGATCTAGATGATGACGAGGAAGATACTGAGGAAGAAGATGGAGATGACAAGGAAACTATCATCACTGTTGTGAAGAAAGCCATCGAACACAATGAGTCCATAAAGAGTGCCCAAGATATCCTGGACAACTACTCGGAAGTCATCGATGACTTTCGCATTACAGTGAGCTGAAACACAACATGTTCGACCTTTTTGACAGGTGTTGTAAACAATTCTTGTTTGCAGGTGAACAACATCATCACCGATGCTGGCAACTTGAGTTCCACCAATTTCTACAAGTCTCTCCAGAAGACCATTGACAAGAAGAATGAACAGATTGAGGATGAAGATGAAGCAGAAGAAGCTGCATGGCAAGAGCGCCGATACCAGCTACACACCTTCATCAAGAACAATGCTGATGCTGTCGATGAAGCAATGGAAGATTCAGACAGTGATTCTATGGAATACTAGGCTCTCCATTCGAATGGTTGTTGGAAGCGAATTTGTGGCGTCGCAAGATAAAGGTGCTGTACATAGCTGCTGAGAGCAACGCATGTAATACTCACGATGCGTCAGTGCCAATAGCCAACTCTTGGCTTTCTCTGTGTAGTGCCTCGAAGAGATTGTTGCTTGTCTTTCATATCCCCTATGCCTTTTGAACAATTGCAGCACTTAGAACATGTGGTGTTAACTTATGGAATGTTAACTCAGCACAACATGCGAATGAAACGTCATTGACATATCAGCACCTGGAGACAAACAAGGGTGCCAACAATGTGTAAGGTATGAAGAAAATGAAATTTTTATAATTAAGAGAACATGAAACACAAAACATAGTTGAAAATATGAAAAATTCGAATTTTTTTTTTGAAATTTTGAATTTTTTGAAATTTTGAAATTTTGATTTTTTGAATTTTTTGAAAATTTGAATTTTTTGAAAATTTGAAATTTTGAATTTTGAAATTTTGAAATTTTTTAAATTTTGAAATTTGAAATTTTGAAATTTTTAAAATTTTTGAAATTTTGATTTTTTGAATTTTTTGAAATTTTGAATTTTTGAAATTTTTTTTGAATTTTTGAAATTTGAATTTTTGAATTTTTGAAATTTGAATTTTTAGCATTGGAGAAAAGGGTTGTCAGCCAGGGGCGTCCTATACTACTACCAATACCTTTTTCTTTGCTTCCATGCTCCAAGTGACGTATGCTCGGCCAACACCACAAGTTTTCGTTCAACCTTCGTTCGAGAATTCAAAACAAGACCCTGTAATGATATGCATAATTCTCAGCACATGAGAATTCGGAATGAATTATCTTTGTGGCCATGTGTAAGATAGCAAGATGTGTCCCGACACGAATACGGTTCATGACGTAATTGTAAGCCATGTGAATCGGCGGTAGCACGGAATGAGTCAGTAACTCCATTCCTAAGGATTACTAACAACAAGTTGCACTTTGCTTCCCTTCTACCGAACCTCATGAGTACGGAGAAACTACAAATAAGTAAGTTATACGCAATCACATTGGCGAGGATAACCCAAATCACATGCAGTCTAACTGGCAAACACCACAACAACAATAGCCAACTCCACCCACAAAGGATGACAGTACACCAGAATTTTAATAGTCGCTGTATCACAGCCCGCGAAGTGGGAACCTCTTCTCCCACTCGAGGTTGCACTGGTTGTAGCAGTATCCGAGAGTGGTCAGGTACCAGAAGACGCAGTTCAAATAGCGGCCGTTCTGGAACCATATCTGCTCCGTGAACACACTGCCCACTCCTTCCTCCCCAAGGAAGTAGAAGATGCCAAAGATCCCCAGGGCCACGCAGAGGTTCTGCAGCCAGGCGAGAATGCGACGCTGATTGGCCAGGGATATGGACTCTGAGAGGGCGCTGCCTGTTGTAGTTCCAAGGAGGAAGAGGTATAGTCCCATGGCCAGCTTCTCGATGAGAACCTCTGAGCAGTTGAGAGCGATCCAGGTGGCGTGTCGGGCGTCGGTGCCGTGCCAGAAGACGACGAATCCATAGCAGCTGACCAAGGAGCCCAGGCGGAGGAGCCACCTGAAACAGACACTTGCAGAATCTGTAGATCTCGGTGATGGCAGTTGGGTATCGTTAGCAGAACGACCCAGTAACTGTTGGCGTGACACTGAAACGTCAAGTGACTGACCTCAGTGCGGCGTTGCCAGTCTTTCCAGGCGGTGGACTGGTTGCCTTCATAATGGGCACATAAAGGCGAGTTTTGAGGAATTGGTAGAGGCCGACGTCGAAGTGTCTCCACATGCGCGAGTAGAGTGTCACTCTTGAGATGCAGATAGGCAGGTGGGGAGGCTCCATTCTGTCGATGTGGGCAAAGAGGGCACAGGCGCCGAAGATCACCACGTACTTCACCTGGAAGAACTGCCCAGCCACGTAGCCAGCTGAGCACAGAGACATCAGGCCCACACGGGAAATTAGCTCCTGAAACGGTTTCAACTTTGTCATTAACAAATGTGGAACAAGGAGTCGTCACTCAGTGGTACGTACTTCAGCATCTGAAATCTCAATTCACGTCTAGTTGTAACCGGCTTAGAAGACTAAGACAGGTGTACTCTTGATTTCCGAAGACGAACTTCGTCCGACATGAAGCTGTTGAAGTAGAAGAGGTGGAGCATCAGCTCCGCAAGGAATGCCCAGAACACGAGTCTGGCCGTCGCTTTCAAAATGAAGAACCCGTCAAATGGCTTAGAGTCGCGCAGGGACATCTGCCGGCTGTAGTCCTCGTACAGAACGATGAGCATGTTGCTGTATGGCATGTAGGCGGCGAAGTTGGCGAAATCCACACAGTTTTGCACGAATGACTTTGACTGCTCTTCGCTGTCTTCCGTAAGATGGCCGCAGTAGCCGATGATTTGCAGACACTTGTACATTAGGAGTACGGTCGCTCTGTAGCCAGCTGCAAACATATTAGCATTGACTGTTGTCCGTGCGTTCCTCAGTTCATTTCACAGGCCATGGAAACATCTGAGCCACTCACCAGGCGAGCCGGCCGATCCTCCGAAGCTGGGGTTACTGTAGGTGTAGTAGAGAAAGGCGAAGCAGCACACCCAGACGGGGATCACACTGCTCGTCTTCCTTGCCGCGAAGATCATCACAGGTGAGAGTACCACCAGAGCGAGCACTGGAGCGGCCTGGTACAGAGCCACGTGGCTGATCATGGAGAAGACAAAGTACAGAGCCTTTCCCAGTCGCCTGGAAGGAATCAGCTCGGAGTGACAGAGGTTGAAGACCAGCGAATGGCCAGCCATCCAGGGCAGCCACAGTTGGCCGAATCTGATCCACTCGTTCCACTCGAAGTTGGTCTGGTCCCGATGGAGGCCGGTCCATGGCGTCAGCCAGCTCGGACCCACCCACCGATAGACTTTACTCAGAGTGGAGTGGTGCTCGTCGCTGATGTCGTAGACGCGGTAGAAGGCGAAGGCAGAATGACCGATCCAGACGGCGAAGTAGAGGGCCAACTCCCACTGAGGCAGCCTTGGAATGGAGAAGAGAGGAGGGTTTATGGTTGCAGCAGGTTCGGCGTTCGCTTCGTTTTCCTTGGCTGTTTGGGACCTGACGTTTCCCAGATGTTTCCTTCTCGATTCAACCATGGCTTCAACCCTATAGTGGTATTCAGTCACGCTGTTGTCGATGGATTACGTGTTGCTTTGCCGAGTTTGGTTCGATTCTCAGCTTCAGCTATTACATTCACAGGCACGACGACGACAGCTGTCAGCTAAGAGGCCCATTGCATTGCCTTGCAAAGAAGGCGACGCTTATCAGCCTGTATGTATTACGCCACTGCTGTGTCGGCCACTTCTATAGGCATCGCCACAATACTCGCCGCCTCCCCCCCCCCCCCCTTCCCTGCACTTTTGAGAGCGACCCATTGTGACGCGCCCACTACACCCGGCGGCCAAGTGTGTTGTTCCCCACCAATGTTTGTCTTTCTATACGTCTCTTTGCTGCGAACATGACTAGGAGAGTTAGGAGTGGCAATCAATGGATTGATTCTAACCGAAAATGCGTCCGTCGACATAGACGCTGATCTGAGCATGTTCCATCAGAGGTGTGCGTATATACGATACATACAGGGTTTTTTTTTAAGTGAGGGGTCTGGAGCTCGAATAACTTTGGCCCCGGTGAGCCGATTTTGATGCAACTTAACACAAGTAGTAAGGGTCGGCTTAT
>JASAMZ010014307.1:12500-17500 GCA_030248115.1 Linhomoeus sp. GSCO2_2 | reverse complement strand
TAACTCAAAACTCGTGACAGAGCATCTGGGGAAGGGAAGGGAGGGGGGGGGGCGTGATAAGAGGCTCGCCCGGTTTCTCAATCACATAATGCTTGAATTCGTCTCAAGTCGAACAAACTTCGTCTCAGCTTCCTGTTTGCTGTTGTGAAAAGTGCCTGTTGCCTCCTACCGCGAGATGACGTCAGGCGAGCCGGTCGCGCTCCTCCTCCACGGTCTAATTGGCGCCGTCGGCTTCGCCTGAGGAACTCTCGAACTTTGAGACCGCGGCCTCGTTAGCCCGTTCGCTACGGATACTGTGACTTCGCACGTTTACTTCTCAAGCCTATGCATGCCACTCCACTGGACACGGGACCATGTGCAGTGAAAGGTTTGACTGCGAGGCGGCGGATAGAGCAATGTAAGAAGCGTATGCCGAACAAAATGTCGTTTTTGCACCTTCTAAGTTTCGCGTAGCCCGGGGCGGCTTTCTTTCACGCGCCGCCTCCACTTTCGGCGACAAGATATAACCCTATTTGCGGAGTCCATTCAAGAGGGCGTGCCAAATATACTCGCTGATCGCTTCGTGGTAGCGCTGCGTTCCTTTGAGTTCTGTGTGTCATTAGCGCCGCTTTTAGGTGCGAAGATTTTGAGAGGACGAACCTACACGATGTGTCTTCGACCGGTACTTTGCGTCGTATGGACATCAAACTCGTTGTACCCAGCAAGACACTGTTCGTTGAGAGATACGTCCAAACGGAATTTTCGTCAATAAATGGCGGACACTGCCCAATTTGGCCCTTGCACGATATCTACTACTCACTTCGGCTTGACTAAGGGCCGGTTGCGTTCCGCGGTCAAAACAACTTCGAGCCGTGAAAGCGCGCCCTTTTGAGAACAAAGTCGGCTCGCCAAACTCCTTGCAATTAGTGGCCTCTGAAGCCGCTCCAAGCGATTTCAAAGGTCCGCTCCGCAGTATGTGTAGGTCGTGTAAAAGTGGTGAAAATGCCAGCGGACCTCTTTTCCAATGCTTCCCATACGATGGGAGGAACCTCAGCGCCAAATTGCCGCCTTAGGGAAGGCTGAAACCTGTTGCACTCATTGCCCGCTCGCTCGCCTATTACTCAGTTATTGCTCCCGGTGCGTTTCTTTGGCTATTATTATAGAGTTGGCCGCAAGGCGCTTGTGTGCCAAGAAGGTGTGACGGGAACTGTTGAATACCTCCCTCCCACTCCCGGGCAGTTTGAATGCGTGCTTCGCGGCTGCCACCGTTATAATGTGACGCAACTCTAACGAAGACGACAAACTCTTCACTTCACCAATTAGTCCACTCTCCAGTCCCTGCTCCAGTCCTAGGTATGTATCTATATACCTATATAGGGATTCAATCTCGTAGAAGGAAACTGTCTTGCGATATTGCCGGCATGGCATGGTGGCGTGAGCGAACTTGTTTGTGAATTCTCTTTGCCTATCCATACCGTCGGCTAATGAAGGTGGGCGTGTAAACACGACGGGCGCTCCGAGCGAAAATATGTTTTGATCCCTCTTTTGCCGGGCCGAAAGATTGTTTTGAGACCGCCGCCAAGATCGAGAAAGCCGATTTGTACGCCGTCAATCAATGCACTTTTGTCACAGTCTGTTGACTCGCCGCTGGTTGATGTTTCAGCGAGTAAGCCGCTTCAATCGGCCGATCATGCGTCTGCCCGACGTCTCAACTCTTCCCGCCGACTCGCCCTTCTACGACGCCGCCGTCGAGCGACTGTTCTGGCTGCCGGCCTCCCTTCTACTGAACTCCGCAATGGTCGGCTTCAACCTCGTCTCAATGCTGACGCTGCTGCGCATGCGCTCTCTGAGACTCTCCTCCGTCAGCAGCTTCTACCTGCTGAGTCTGACGCTCTGCGACCTGCTGACTGCAAGCCTGGTCGTCCTGCCGCTCTCCATCAGTCTGTAAGTGATGGGTAGAAACGAACAAAATAGAATTAAATGGAATGGAATAGAACATATTATTTAAAGAATAGCAAAGCGGCACGATACAGCAACTTAAACTCAGCTACAAAATTAGATATTGATGAATAAGAAATGAATCAGTAGTACCTACAAACACTAAATTAGACTAACAAGTCTCTTTTAAAAAGCGGAGTGGTTTTGAGCTTTGGATTTTCACTGAGATTGTAGCAAGGCTCTTTCCGGTTTCGTGCAGCGTCTTTGACTCTCCTCGCGACTACACTTTTTGGAGTGATCTTGCTACGCAACATTGGTATCGCTCGGGTTTAATTCTTTACACCAAGAAAATCATCTTTTCAGACTAAATTTTAAAAAAGACACTGGAATCTAACGCAAAAGTACAGGTTAATTGTGAGCATGATTTGATGTTGGCTTGCAGTGAGCTCTTCAGCGATGTCAAGACCGCCGCTCTGCAACGCACGAGTGCCAAGATATAACAAAACAAAATCTGCAGTTTTCATCGCGTTTTGGTTACTGTTGCCCTCTCATTGACCTTTTGAAACTTTTTGTTGTCGGATTTTTGCTCGGGAGGTCGAGCGCTTCATTTTGATATGCGATTCGACTAGGTTCGATGAAGTTTTGACTTGTCGCGGACATTACTTCGGGATACTGTAACGCGCAATTTTTAAAGCTTGTTATTATTTCGACGTCACAGTTCGCGAGAGTAGTAAGAGGGCTACCCGTCGATGTGTCGAACTCAACCCAGCGACGTCAGACAAGCGAGTTATTTTGCCTGAAGCAAGCGTGTCGTTTCCAGTTTTCGACGCGTTTTGGTTACTGTAGCACTCTGTTTAAACTTTTAAAACTTTTTGTTGTCGGATTCGTGCTCAGGAGCTCGAGCGCTTCACTTTGATATGCGATTTGACTAGCTTCGGTCAACTTTTGTCTTAAAAGGAACCTCACTTTGGGATACTGTAGCACGCGAGTTTGAAAATTTATTTAAGTTTTGAACACTCAGATGGCGAGAGTAGTCCGAGGGCTACCCGTCGATGTGTCGAACACAACCCAGCGACGTCAGACAAGCGAGTTATTAAGCCCGAAGCAAGCGTGTCGTTTCCAGTTTTCGACGCGTTTTGGTTACTGTAGCTCTCTGTTTAAACTTTTGAAACTTTTTGTTGTCGGATTCGTGCTCAGGAGCTCGAGCGCTTCACTTTGATATGCGATTTGACTAGCTTTGGCCAACTTTTGTCTTAAAATGGACCCCACTTTGGGATACTGTAGCGCGCGAGTTTGAAAACTTATTTTTGGTTTGACTACTCAGGTGGCTAGAGGAGTCCGCGGGCTACTCGACGATGTCTCAAACTCCACTCTACGACGTCGGACGAGCGAGTTATTAAGCCCGAAGCGAGCGTGACGTACGAACGAACGAACGCACGCACGCACGCCGAGCTCTTGATATGGTTCGCTCGGCTGAGGCCGAGCGAAAAAATCCTGAAAACTGGTACCTACCGTAGTTGTATTTTAGATTAAGTTGAATAAACCCAGACGCATAAATGATATTGCTAACACTGATTAGTCGAAGCAAATCGAACAAAATCTCAGATGCAGCAAGGTATTATTCATCCCAGAAAAGAACAGAGACTCATTGAGTAATAAATTAATCGCCTCCAGGTTCTACTTCGGCGGACGCTGGCCCTTCGGTCAGACGGCCTGTCAACTGTGGCAGATGGGCGACGCGATCCTGAGCAGCGTCAGTCTCTGCAACGTGATGGCCATCGCCGTCGACCGCTGGTGGAACCTGGAGAGGCCCTTCCACGTCCTGAAGCGCAGTCAGACGCTCGCGAAGCGCTTGGTGCTTCTCGTGTGGTTCGTCCCCTTCGTCGTCTGGCCCTCCGCCTACGCCGTTGTGGGAGCGAGCGCAGCAGAGGAGCGCTCGTCGAATCGAACCCACTCGTCGACAGAGTGGGCGCGCTGCAGCTTCGTCTGGCGCCCGGGCTGGCTCGAGCTGTCTCTGACGGCGCTGCTGTGGTACGCGCCGGCGGCGGCGACGGCGGCCGTCTTCTGCCGAGTGGCCCTCGTGATTCGCAGCCATCTGAGCTTCGTGGCGCGCCACGCGCGTCGCAACACGGCCAAGAAGAAGCAGGGATCAAGAGGGGCGAGGAGCGGGCGCACCACGAGCAACTACCACAACCACGACAACCGCAACAACAACCTCTACGGCAGCGTCACGCCCACCACCCCGCGCTTCTCCATCACCATGGTGGAGATGCCTGCGTCGCTGAGGCTGTCTTACGAGGACTACCCCTCTAGGCCTATGACGCCGACACCTCAGAGGAGCGAGGCAGCAGCGGCAGACGACGACGACGTCGACGACTGGCCGAAGGCTACGCCATTGGGCGCCCGCTGCAACACCAGCGCCTCTCTGCGCATACGGCCTCCGTCCAGTGGCATGCGCTCGCGCATCGCCTCGCAGCCTCCGAGGATGACGACGCCGGATCGGTCGAGGCTCTCGCCTCTTCACGAGGAGCACAGCGGCGGCGCCACCCAATCGGAAGTGCCGCCGCATAAGAAGAGCTCCTTCTCCAAGCAGAAGTTCCTCTCGCCGCCCTCGCCCAATGTGGAGCAACGGTCCGACGCCGGAAAAGAGACGACGGTGATTTCGGCGCAATACCGCCGAAGTTGCTTCAAGAACAGCGGGCGGCCGTGCCATCGCTGGATAGTTGGAGACAGCTCCGACAGTCCGCCGGACGGGCTCGAGAGTGCAGATATGGAGGAAACGGTAGGCATTAGGCAACCCAGCAAACATTTTGTATGTCATACCATTGCACATTGCCATGCTCGGACATATTTCAGAGCGTGTTCCCAGAGAGGAAACTGGGCCGCACTCTGAGTCCCTGGCCCTCTCCCAGCCCTCCGCTGGCGGCGAAGATCTCTGCTCCTCCGGCGATGAGATTCGACCCGAAGTTGCTGCGCGACCCCTCCATCACACTGAGAAGGAAGGGTAAACAGCCCACCTTGCAGGAGATCGAGCTCTCCATCGCCTCAGACACCGCCGCCGTCTTCAGCCAACAGTGCTGGAT
>JASAMZ010014307.1:0-7500 GCA_030248115.1 Linhomoeus sp. GSCO2_2 | reverse complement strand
GGGTTTTCATGCGACATTTCGGTAACTTTCAAAACTGTTTGGTTTTAACATGGTCGTCAGGTAGGAAACCTATTAGAGTATATCTGGTAAAAATTTGACCTTGCTCGCTTAACCCACGCAAGAGTTATGGATGGTCGAATGTTCAACTTGTTGCTTCAATTTCCGCAGTACTTTGAAATTCACAGCGCCACAACTCCAGCTCTGTCTATTCAAATTGGATGAAATTCGGTGTACCTTTTGGTACTGTAGATGGGAATAAACGTGCAAAATTTCAACGCAATCGGTTACCGTATGACCAAGTTGTGGGCGCTCAAAGGGTGCCACTTTTTTTTGGACCACCCGGTACACTATCGCGATAGATGTCGCGCATGACACAACTTTCCCCCTCAACAACCACCGTCCGCACCACTTCACAACTCTTTTGTGGGAAGGAGTGCGAGCGAATCCTGTCCCCAACTACACCTTCCCGCCGCTGCCGTTATTTGATGTGATACGGTAGCGCAGCCCTTTGTCTCGCCACTGTGTAGAGTAAGGCGTACGACGCCACGGGATCACTGTGTAGTGTGTTGTGTGTTTCGTGGCGCTGCCAACAACTGCGCGTTGATTGTGTTGGCAGCGCGTCTCTTTGTGATTTCTCGCCCAAGCGGAGGAAGCACCTTGCTTCAGTCTCACTTCCCTCGCTCGGTAGGCAGCGGACATATGTGCGTCGGACCGTTGGTCTCGTGACTACGCGTGCGCCTAAACCGTTCGAAGCTGCATTATAGCAAGAACGGATAGGTATTGGAAACAAATGGGTAACAACTACGGAATACAACAACATCGACAACGGAGTGGCACTGTGGTTCACAAGAAGATCAGAAGAAGTGGGCCTTGGCCGCTGCAGAAGGTCGGCTTCATCTCCTTCCTTGGCTCAGCAGTGATCTTGGCTGACAGTTAGGCGTTTCCCGTCTGTCTCGCTTGTAGTTGGTGCTAGGATCAGTGCCCAAGCACTGTAGCTTCTGTAAGTAGGCAGTCGGTTCGTCTACATTTCTGGCGCTCCCGGGTGGATTGCTGTTTGCCACCGTTTCGTTTATTCCGTTGTTGTGTCGCCTGTAGTTCCTTGCCTACTGTTGCGTTCGCGCGAAGTCGTGTATGGTGTTGGCGAGGGCAGGCCGAGGCGTTGATCGGGTTGAGCGCGTCAGCGCTCAACCCAATTTGTTCGGCCGGGGGCCAGTGCGCCCCCGGGGACTAGGGGTTAGTACTACGTCATATAGGTAGACTTAACCGATCGGGCTGAAATTTTCACCATAGTTGTTCATAGTAACAAGACGTATTGTGCTAAAATTTCTGCCAAATCGGTTGAGTGGTTCCTGAGATATTAAATGAAAACTGTCGAAATTTTCATCAATCTTCATCTGATTGCCATGTTTTCGGCCTCGTTCTCGCGAACGGTACTAGCTAGGAGAGTGGTTGATGGCTCGTTAGAATCGCCTAGTAGTAGGAACTTTTGTATTAAAAAATCAACGGGATCGGTTGAGTATTGCGGTCGTAGGCCCCGATCAAAAAAATGGCCGAAATCAAAAAAGTCCCACTCAAGACGGCCGAGCTCTACTGGTGCAGGCTGGGGGGCCAGTCTTTGTGATCCGGTCTAGACCACCATAGGGTGAACAAATGTGTAAAACATTTCATCTTCCTAGTTTGTTTGGTTCTTGAGATATGGATGCCCAAAAGTTGAAACCGGTACGTGCGCGAATCTCGGCTCACTTACGCCGAGCTCTAATGGTGCAGGCTGGGGCGCCAATCAAAGTGATCCGGTCTAGACCACTATAGGGTGAATAAATGTGTAAAACATTTCATCTTCCTAGGTTAGGTTGTTTGGTTCTTGAGATATGGATGCCCAAAAGTTGAAACCAGTACGCGCGTGGATCTTGGCTCACTTACGCCGAGCTCTAATGGTGCAGGCTGGAGCGCCAATCGAAGTGATCTGGTCTAGACCACCATAGGGTGAATAAATGTGTAAAACATTTCATCTCCCTAGGTTGTTTGGTTCATGAGATATGGATGCCCAAAAGTTGAAACCGGTACTCGCGCGGGTCTCGGCTCACTTACGCCGAGCTCTAAAAGTGCAGGCTGGGGCGCCAATCAAAGTGATCCGATCTAGCCTACCATAGGGTGAACAAATGTGTAAAACATTTCATCTTCCTAGGTTGTTTTGGTTCTTGAGATATGGATACCCAAAGGTTGGAACTAGTACAGTAGGACATTATGACGAAGCCGTAAAATTTGTATAGTCGATGTCGAAATGAACTGTAGAGTGGTGATATGTATTGGAGGTGTTGAGAGTTGACTCTAGAAGGGTGGTGGGTGATGGAATGGCATTATGACGAAATCGTAAATTTGTATTGTCAATGTCAAAATGAACTGTAGAGTGGTCATATGTATTGTAGGTGTTGAGAGTGGACTCTAGAAGGGTGGTGGATGACGGAATGACATTATGACGAAATCGTAAATTCATATAGTCAATGTCAAAATGAACTGTAGAGTGGTGATATGTATTGGAGGTGTTGTGGGTGGACTCCAGAAGGGTGGTGGGTGACAGAATGACGTTATGACGAAATCGTAATTCGTATAGTCGTATAGAGCTGTCTGTGCATCCAACCTCCTGAGGCCAGATCTGTCTGTGCATCCAACCTCCTGTGGCCAGACCTGTCTGTGCATCCAACCTCCTGTGGCCAGACCTCTGTCTGTGCATCCAACCTCCTGTGGCCAGACCTGTCTGTCCATCCAACCTCCTGTGGGGTTTTCGAGGACACAGAACACGAATCAAGTGTTTGTTTCTGGATTCGAGCTGCCCTTTGCTCATGACCTCAATGGTATCCACTCCTGATAACCTGTCCGTGAGGAGGAACCACTCCCTCCCTCCGCCCCCCCCCGCTCCCGCTGAAGGTATCCACTTCGTGGACATGGACAGGGAGTGTATTCTAGGAAAGTTCCCCCACTAGTGGGGGGTAAGGACAGGTGAATTTGTTCGGGCTGAAGTTGAACAGGCTGTGTATCTCAGATGACTTCTCAGCCTCTAAGCTACACGAACAAATTCAGCGTGCTCTGTTTGCGGGTGCCAAACTCGCTTCAGAGTGAGCAGTGCAGCTCTGAATTAGCACTAAGTCCTAAGTACTTCGATTCGATACATCGTGTTGGCATGTGATGGCATGGCACTGTCTATGCGCGTGGGTTAGTGGGTGCGCGGACGCACGGCGCCTGTTGATGTTGGAATGTGGGGGGGGGGGGGGTGGGAGGTGGAGGGGGGGGGGGGGGGGGTGGGTCATTGCACTTGCACATGTTTCGCTGCGCTTCCGGCAGACCTTATGTTGGTTGAGTGCTGCAGTAGTAGACACCTACTCGCGTTTCGTCAGTGGTGAGTGAGGCGCGCACCCACCTGCGCGTTGCGCCTATGTGAGAACCGTCGTGCGTGTGAGCAGAGCACGCTGAATTTGTTCGTGTAGCTTAGAGGCTGAGAAGTCCTGTTCAACTTCAGCCCGAACAAATTCACCTGTCCTTACCCCCCACTAGGGGGGGGGGGGAACTTTCCTAGAGTACACCTGCGGTGAAAAGGTCTGTCGCTGCTGTATCTCCCTTGTACCGTACGCCGCCCTGTTCTCCTGTGTTTTCATCGCTGCAATGAGTGACGCGGGAGGCGGGGAAGTGAAGCGTCACTTCTGTCAGCAAGTTGTGGAGGAAGGCTCGCTCCATCGGCAGTGCGAGGGTGGGTGCCTGAAGTGGGCCCATACGCACTCCAAGCAGGAGTGCTTGCCGGCGGAGAGAGTGGTTGAGGCGCAGAGAGGGGATCTGCCGACCGATCGTCGGTGGAAGTGTGAGGAGTGTGTAGCAGTGGCCATCGCGGCAGCCGCTGCCCTCCAAGAACAGCAATTGGTCGGTGGAGACTCTCTAAGGACGGACAGTCCATTAGAGCAGCGCCAAAAGACCAGACGAGATTTCCCTCCGGGATGCTTGTCAGAAGAGCTGGCAGAGGTGGTGCATGGTGGGTTGACAGCACCGACTAGGAGTGGACTGTTGAGTTCTGCGATGGCCGATGGTGTCGTTGATGGAAGAAACTGCCCTCCTCAGTCAGTGGCTGAAGTAGTGGACGCGATTATCAGCGAGCAGGATCCTGACAATCAGGACATGCTGAGACAAGTGGCGAGAATTGTGGAGGCGCAATTGATACCCGTGACGGTGGTGCTGGGCATGCTGCGCAGGTTCGGAGGCGCTCTGCAAACTCTTGCCATGGCTCAGCCAGCAACAAAGCTCTGCCATGATCAGCACCACAGGGGGAGGTGGGGAGCGGCCCAATCCTCCGTATTCGGTCACAACGCGCCACGCGCTAACTGCTCAGGCGGCAGTGAGTGCGCTAAACGGCCCGCCGAGGAGAACGGCGTTGGAAACGCAGTTGCAGACTGCTGGGAGTATGGTAGCCGCCACTCGAATGGAGGAGTTCAGTGGCATGCCATGAACGAGCGCACAGAACGGAGGAAGCAACCCCGGTGGTGCTGCCGGAGGCACGGGGTGGGGCTTTGTGCCAAGCCTGGTCTACAGCGGTGCGAACGCTGGGCCAAACGCTGGCACCGGGGCAGGCCAGGCGCCGCTAGTGCCGCCCGTGGGTGGTGGGCAAGGTGGGCTTGGTGGCGGAATGCAGCAACCTGGGAGTGGGCAGGGTGGCGGAGCGCCACCAGGGCAAGGAGGAATGTCCCCAGGTCAAGGTGGATGGGGCGGACAGATGCAGTTCGGTGCGCCGTTCGCGCAGAATCCCCCTCCCGCGGTCCAAGCGCCGCCGATGCTGGAGATACCACAGGTGCTGCCGATAGTCAGGCTGCAGCAGCCGTCGATCTCGGCCAGAGATTTGGGCTCGCTGCAACCCTTCAGTGGGGAACGGGGCCATGACTGGACGACTTTCCAGCGTACGTTCGAGGATCGTATGATCCTGACGGGCGTGGATCAGCTGCACTGGTTGCCGATTTTGCAGTCGCACCTGTGCGGCGGGCCACTGGAGATCGCAAACCAGGTCCGGGACGCCAAGCCTGGATATGCCACGTACGCAGACGTAGTGGTGCAGCTGACGGCAAGCTACGCTGACCGTCGGAACGATTTCACGCTGCAAGAACAGTTCTACAACATGAAGTGGAACAGGGGCGGAGAGTCGATCAACACGTATGTGAATGCTTTGCGCGGCCAAAGCGTGGCCGGGTCAGCCCCAGATGTGGGACCATAACATGAAGAACCAGATTCTGAGATGGTTGCCACAGGATTTGGTGGGTGCTGCATTGCACACAGCCAGGAACGGCACGCTCGACAACCTGGTGCTGTCGATCCGTGACTACTTGGAGTTGCGCAGTGAGATGGCCGACACATGCAAGCAGAAGCCGGCGCTGAGTTCAAAGAAGAAGGAAGATGGCAAGGGTGAAGCCCAAAGCGGCGAGGCCGCTGGTGGGTCCGAGAAAGGGGGAAAGAAAGGGTGTCGTAGACCATGGAAGCCATGGACTCGCAGTGGCGGCGGCGCTGACAGTGGCACTCCTAAGGGCAGAGGAGGCTCTGGAGGCGCCTCTGGCGGGAAGGCTGGAGGAGGGGCCCAGGCCGACGGTCCACCAAAACCCTTTGTTCCACTCGCTGAAAAGAAGTGTTACCAGTGTAACAAGCTGGGGCACTTGGCGCGCAATTGCCCTACCGAGCCACCACCGCAGAAAACCAACCAGTTGCAGACTGGAGGTGCTGGTGGGTCGACAGGCAGACGCTGCCGCCGGGAGAGCTGACTTGGGATGAGCTGGAAAAGGTTTTGACTGTGGACGTCAAGAGCTCTGACAGAGCCGCTGGTGTGTCCGACGTGAAGGAGGGAGAGTGGACGAGGGCGCCCTACTCCGGATCCAGCCCGTGGCTGCGTGCCACCGTGCAGGGCAAGAGGATCAGCATCATGATGGACACTGGTGCCAAGGTGCTGCTGATAGCCAGCAAGAAGACCTTTGGAAGGCTCTTCAGGTCGGCTGACGCGTCGACGCCCAAACACGAGTTCATTTTCCATCGGGTTGCGGACCCTGCAATGCAAGTGGATGGTTCGTCTATTGGAGACTGCTGGATGACGGATGTGAAGCTGGAGTGTGACGGCCGGAAGCGTCTGACGCAGTTCATGGTCTCGTCCACCATGTCAGAATCGGCCGGAGTGCTGATGGGCATGCCCTGGAAGCTTTGGACTTTCGCATCGAGGCGCCATCTGGCAAAGTGCTCCTGGATGGGAGGAAGACGGCTGGGGAAGACACGAAGGAGACCGTTGAGGCATCTCCCAGAGCGAAGCAAGAGCAAACTCCTCACGCGCCTCAGCAGTTGCCATCAGGACCTCACAGCGTGACTGAAGCTACTCTAAAAGCAAACTCCAAAGGCAATGTGGTGAAAGCCGGTCATGCCTGGGGGGGGGGGGTGCTGGACCAGTGTACTGGCAGCAGGCCTGACACGAAGCTGAAGCTGAAAGTGATGCAGCCGCACAAGAGAGGTACGAAACGCAAGAAAGTGGGTACGGTAGACCACTTTGCGGGACAGCTGTGCTATTTCCAGCCTGCGGACTGGGTTTATCCATGCAATGGGCAAGAACAGCTGTTCGAGCTGCAGTCACTTGATGTGACGTGGGTCTGGTTCAGGTCGGAGAAGACTTGATGGTAGAGGTGCCGTTCCCCTATGGGGCGGACACGTTGGCCGCCGTGCTAGTAGGGCACCAGTTGGGGACTTTGGAGGTCTGCGATGATGCTGATGTGCTGGACAGCGCAGAGGCGCGAGTCAATCTGCTGCAGACGCTGGGACAGCTGGCCAGTCCAGTGAGGCACCCGGATGCTGAGCAGATAGAGGGGCACGTGTACAGTGTTCCCAAGAGGACGCCAGAGCAGATCGCAGAACGGCAAAGGCTCATTTGTGAACAAGTTCGGATTGGCAACAGCCATTGCCATTCTGATAGAGAGAAGGTACTGGAGGCGCTCAGGAGAAATCATGAGGCCATTGCAGTAGAGCCGAACGAGATGGGCCTGTGCAACCTTGAGAAGGTGCACATCGACACTGGCAATGCACCACCTGTGCCTGAGCTGCTGAGGCAGATTCCCCTGCACATTAGACCCCAAATCGATGAGGAAATCGATAAGATGCTGAGAATGGGGGTGATCAGAGAGAGCCACAGCCAGTGGAGCTCTCCGATCGTGCCAGTGAGGAGGAAGGACCTCCTGGGCAACTTCGTGGGGTACAGAGTGACGCAAGACTACCGGCATTTGAATCGTCACGTGAAGGTGCCCCAATACCCCCTGTCGAATACGGTCGAATTGCTGGAGCAAATGGCTGGCAAGATGCCAAGGTACCTGAGACGCTGGGACCTTGTCAGTGGCTTCTATCAAGCTGGACTGTACCCTGAGGACGCTGCAAAGACTGCGTTTCGCACGCCTCGAGGGCTCTTCGAGTACGTCTGCTTGCCCATGGGGATCTCGGCCGGCCCCGCCA
>JASAMZ010014306.1:0-27592 GCA_030248115.1 Linhomoeus sp. GSCO2_2 | reverse complement strand
CATATAGAATTTCCCCAACAATTAAAAACAGAGCGTGACGAGAAGTCTCAAATAGTGTGAACCTCACATTCGTGTACGATGTGGGAAAGGCCACGGCGCACAGTCGATTCAGCGTCAAAAGGGCCACGCCCCCGTGTTGAACCCACTGCACGTAGGTTATGACGAAGTAGAAAGTCGTGGCCAGTGCCCTCCCTTCGAAGCTCATCAGCCATTGGTTATAGGCCGGGAATATGGCCCACAGGGGAATCTTCGCTCCCAAATAGACGCAGAGCAAAGAGGCGCAGTCGGCGACTCCCAGAAAAGAGCACAAGGAAAAGAAGCTGGAGGAGAAGGGGTGTTCCTGACGGTTCCTCCTGATGATGAACAGGAAGGAGAAGTAGAAACACAGGGAGAAGAGCGCCACGAAGAGCAGCAGGAGGTCAAAGGGGCTCATATTGTGTGTCAGTATGACGGCGGATTGCTGCAGATTGCAGAGCCAAACTGAGCTAAATACCGACTTAACCAATCGTCAACAGGTTTATTTTGGAGCATGGAAACGCCTCAGGCTGCTAATGGCGCAGTGTAGTGCAACGATTGATTAAACCCATGCACTTTTTCCGAGCATTAGTAGCCAAGAATAAGATTGGCGAATGCGCCTTATGCTGAAGCGATGCACGCCGACGTAATTCACCTGCTAGAAAAGTACGAACAGTGTGTTTATTGGCCGCCGTCCAGAGGCACGTCAAAATGTCCTTTGTTCACGAAAGCTCAAGCTTCCTGTAAACAGTGCGTGTGCTAAGACAACGCTGGTCCCCAAAGGTATGTAAGCAAAGCAGGATATTACTGTATTATTGTTCTCGAGGCGAGTCTGCGTCAGAGGCGCTAAGTGTAATCACTGTCGTTCGGGCGCCAGATGCACAGCCTAAGCTAATGACTTTGCAGAGACAGTCAACAGAAATTTAGACCACTTGTGGCGGATGAATGCGTCATCAAGGCGAATAACAACGTATTGTTCTCGAAGAAGACTGCGCCAGCGGAGGCGTAAAGCGGAACCACTTGGACACAAGTCGAGCTAATGACGATTCGCACATTTCTCAGCGGGAAGACGAATCAAACTTCGTCGAACGAAACCAGCTAAGCGAGAAAATGGCGCTGCGCACGACGCTTTCAATGAAGTTTCAATGTTTCCTACTAATCGCATTAAGATCCCGTCTCCCAATTCCTCCTCCTATCGATACATACCTACCGTACGTACGTTTCTTAGGGCGTCACCCGCTGTAGCATCACTCAATAGGCTGCATGAGCTCGGCGGTGGCGTGTCCGATGACAGCGAACATGGCGGCGGAGTAGTCCATGTCGGTGGGAGTGAGGACGTCGACGCTGTCTCCGTAGGTGTGGTGGAACTTGAAGTAGTCGGGCAGACGACCCACGTGCAGGTAGATGGCCGCTGCCACACCGTCGGCCGCCCAGAAGCGAACGTCCATCTGGTGAGAGGGACTTGGGATGGATTAATGCAGCATAAACTGCAAAGTTCTACTTAATTGTTCAAGTTTTAAATTTCTAATTAGTTCTAGAGTTCTATTTCATTGTGTAAGAATCAAATTGATATGAACTGATAAATTGAATGTACAGGGTGGGCCAATTAAGTGTTCCCGATTCTATTTGGTTATAACTCAGTCGTTTTAAAGCGAATCCTTCTGAAATTTTGACACAACATAGACATACCCTTAGAATTTTTTCTGACCAAAAATTGTAACAATCTGCGCAGTAAATCACTAGCTGCAGCCATTTTTGTGAAAATGGTCAAGTTTGAATGGTCTTGTCCCTTGACAGCCCGTTTCGCAGGACAAACACGAACCAGTCTGCTATGAAAGCTCAGAGCACATTTGAACTCTTAGTTTTTATCAAATGATGGCCCAGAAATCGGAAAATGTCGTTTGCTGTCGCTGAAAAGGTGAAATGCGCAACGCGTTTTCAATGAACAAGGATAGCCCAACATGCACTGGCCGATGCGTTCGCCACGCTTCACTCACTTCTGTGGGACTTTGTGTGTAATAATGTGAATGGCGCGTAGACGACGGACATTCAAGATTTTAATTTCGTATCGCAGCAGTTTGGGCTAAATCACGGTCGAAATGGGCCAAAAAACTAGCTGTCATATCATGAGCGCTTCCAGAAGGTGGTAGAAATCGACGGCGGTCACGAAAACGTGCGTAATTAACGTACGAAGCGATTGAATTCGCCAATATTTGGTCAGAAAAAATTCTAAAGGTGTGTCTATGTTGTGTTAAAATTTCAGAAGGATTCGTTCTTAAACGGCTGAGTTATGACCAAATAGAATCGGGAACACTTAATTGGCCCACCCAGTATTCTCATGTAATTACATTTATTTTGATTTGTTTATCTTTATTTTATTGTTTCTCTTTACTCATACTTTGTTTGTTTATGAATTTAATTTATTTAATTTAATTTAATCGAATTAAGTATAATTTATTTTAATTTAATTTAATCAATTTACTTTCATTTAATTAGTCTAGTTCAGTTGAATCCAAATCGATTTTGTGTAATTCAATTCGATTCGTTTTAAATTACTCTAATTCAATCAATCTGACTTAATGTATTTAATTTAATTCAACTTACTCTTAATTAATTTAATATACTTCAGTTCAATTTAATTAAATTTAATTTACTTTAAGATAATTTAATTTAAGTTAATTTAATTTAATTGAATTTAATTTAGTTTAATTTAGTTTAGTTTAGTTTAATCTAGTTTTCGTTTTTAGCTAAATAATTAAACCAAATCAAAAATTACTTTGTTTAAATTAATTTGTTTTAATTTAATTTAATTAAATTTAATGTAATTTATTTTAGCTTAATTTGATCTAATATAGTCTGATTGAATTTGACTTCAACTATTTTCTTTAATTTAATTAAATTTAATCTATCTTAATTTTTGTTTTAATTTAGTATAACATAAATCGGTTTACGTTAATTTTATTTAAGTAATTTCAATTTAATTCGATCTATTTTTTGTTTACTTTTATTTTCATTTATTTGGTTTAATTAAATCTTATCGGCCAAGACCATCAAGAAGGACGAGAAAGAAGAATTAGTAGAGGTACCGCTGTTTTGTGTTGAATAAAGGATATTCTGCTCTGTGAGTTAGTCGCATTGATGAGTGCCAGTCATCTACTGAGGTCGCGGTGGCAGTGGCTGAGTCTAGATCTAGCGACCGAAACTCAGCTAACGCTTGTCGTCTGTGATACAACGTGAAACATAACTAATGTTAGGTACTTTGTGTGTGATATTGTGATTCGTGTCACGTATACTATACCGGGTGTCCCAGAGAAACCCCGCCAACTTTGATTTTGAATAACTTGAGGTAGAGAGCGAAATTTTACAAGCGGTTAATTGCGTTTGAAAAACAAAACTATGACAATGTTTCGCTGAAAGTCTCAACAAATTCCACTGGCTGTAGCGAATTTGCTCACGTGTTAAACAATAGTGATCATTTTGACGATTCTATCGACTTTGCGTAGGATTTTCGAGAGGTATTCTGCACCGATTCAGATGCAGGCTGTCGCATGTGATAGTCCATACAATACCCTTTATAACGCCGCTAAAATGAGGGCGATGCGACCAACACAGCTTGCGCTACGCAGCGTCGAATTCTTTTGGTTCCTAGGAAATCCACAAAGTAGCCGCTGAAGCGGCCTCGGCACTCCAAAGAATCGTCACTGCAATAATTCGACGCTGCGTAGCGCAAGCTGTGTTGGTCGCGTCACCTTCGTTTTAGCGGCGTTGTAAAGGGTATTGTATGGACTATCACATGCGACAGCCTGCATCTGAATCGGTGAAGAATACCTCTCGAAAACCCCATGCAAAGTCGATAGAATCGTCAAAATGGTCACTTTTGTTTAACACGGGCGCAAATTCGCTACAGTCAGTGGAATTTGTTGAGATTTGCAGCGAAATATTGTCATAGTTTTGTCTTTGAAACGCAATTAACCGCTTGTAAAATTTCGCTCTCTAGCTCAAGTTATTCAAAATCAAAGTTGGCGGGGTTTCTCTGGGACACCCTGTACTATAAAAAAATTTCCTTTAATTAACTTGACTTTTGAAAATCTAATTTTACCTACTAGTGAAGCAGTTACATACCATGTATCCAGGCTTTCCATCAGCCACGCTGACGAGAATCCCATTGGGAACCAGTAACTGCATGGCAATGTCGTTCAGAATGTTCTTCTGTTCGTCATTGCCAGAGTAAGATAGCTGAGCTTTGGCGATGGAGTCTGGCCTTCAAAACGACATTTGACTACATGGTAAAAACCAGCAAAGTTTAATCGAATTTCGCAACAATCTACAATTAAATTACTTCCAAGCTCCGGCATCCGATTCGCTGACGAAGACGAATTTCTCGCGATTGTCCTTGTTGCGTGCTTTGTAATACACCTCGGCGCCGTAAATGCCGAATTCCTCTGCCGTCCACAGGATTACACGTATGGTACGAGTTGGGCGTGTTCCTGCGAGTGGGGACGACGTTGACAAGCTACAGTGACGCAGGTTCAATTAAACAAATCGCATACCGGTGCGTCTGTAGAACTGCTTCAACGCCTTGAGAGCTTGCCAGGAGATGGCGCAGCCGCTCATGTCGTCCATCGCGCCCTGAAGCGATCACTCCTTCTGATACCTTGACTTCTACCATAACGTGGCACTCATATTTGTAAATAGCGTAAGTTTTCCACTGATTCGTGCAGTGGTCCAGCGGCCACAAGTTAAACGAGTCAGGCACGTCAAGACAACCAGTTTTCAACAAATTCTATCAATTCTGATCGACCTATCTACAAGTACAAGATGTTAACGATGGGGATTAGGTAGCCCTTTACGAACGGTTGGCCACATGTGTTCAAAGATGCCTGAGACATCTGAGGCTGCCAGACATACAGGGTGCCTGTGGAGTTACGTAAACTCAGTAACCTCGGACATCAAGCAACCTGGAGTTACGATATTTCGTTCATAAATGACTAGTAGTGCCCCATGACGACGGTACTGAATACAGTTGCATGTCTCACACCTGGCCAATGTCCCAGCTGTCCAAGTGGCCGCTGATGACGACCACCTCATTTGGCAGCGTGCTACCGGTGATCTCAAAGACGACATTTCTCGAAGTGACTTCCCCTCGCTGGCCCGACTCTATTTTGACATGGATTTTGATTCGGTTGCCCTTTCGGTAGAGACGATCGAGGAAGAGGGCGTCTTCCACGGTTATGCAGGCCATTGGGATTTTGGGAACACCTCGAATTGGAATAAGGTGTTTTACAGTTTGCGATACGATCGCATTTAAACAGACAAAATGACACGACAAAAACGAGATGCCGTGATCATGTACTAACTTCTAAATTCAATCGGGTTGAGCGCGTCAGCGCTCAACCCAATTTGTTCGGCCGGAGGCCAGTGCGCCCCCGGGTACTAGGGGTTAGTACTACGTCATATAGGTAGACTTAACCGATCGGGCTGAAATTTTCACCATAGATGTTCATAGTAACAAGAAGTATTGTGCTAAAATTTCAGCCGGATCGGTTGAGTGGTTCCCGAGATACTAAACAAAAACTGTCGAAAAATTCAGCAATCTTCATCTGATTGCCATGTTTTCGGCCAAGTCCCACTCAAGACGGCCGAGCTCTACTGGTGCAGGCTGGGGCGCCAATCGAAGTGATCCGGTCTAGACCACCATAGAGTGAATAAATGTGTAAAATATTTTATCTTCCTAGGTTGTTTGGTTCTTGAGATACGGATGCCCAAAAGTTGAAACCGGTACGCGCGCGGATCTCGGCTCACTTACGCCGAGTTCTAATGGTGCAGGCTGGGGCGCCAATCAAAGTGATCCGGTCTAGGCCACCATAGGGTGAATAAATGTGTAAAACATTTCATTTTTCTAGGCTGTTTGGTTCTTGAGATATGGATGCCCAAAAGTTGAAACTGGTATGTGCGCGGATCTCGGCTCACATACGCCGAGCTCTACTGATGCAGGCTGGGGCGCCAATCAAAGTGATCCGGTCTAGACCGCCATAGGGTGAATAAATGTGTAAAACATTTTATTTTCCTAGGCTGTTTGGTTCTTGAGATATGGATGCCCAAAAGTTGAAACCGGTATGCGTGCGTATCTCGGCTCACATACGCCGAGCTCTAATGGTGCAGGCTGGGGCGCCAATCAGAGTGATCCGATCTAGCCTACCATAGGGTGAACACATGTGTAAAACATTTCATCTTCCTAGGTTGTTTGGTTCTTGAGATATGGATGCCCAAAGGTTGGAACCAGTACAGTATGACATTATGACGAAGCCGTAAAATTTGTATAGTCGATGTCGAAATGAACTGTAGAGTGGTGATATGTATTGGAGGTGTTGGGAGTGGACTCTAGAAGGGTGGTGGGTGATGGAACGGCATTATGACGAAATCGTAAATTTGTATAGTCAATGTCTAAATGAACTGTAGAGTGGTCATATGTATTGGAGGTGTTGTGGGTAGACTCCAGAAGGGTGGTGGGTGACAGAATGACATTATGACGAAATCGTAATTCGTATAGTCGTATAGTTGTCTGTGCATCCAACCTCCTGTGGCCAGACCTGTCTGTGCATCCAACCTCCTGTGGCCAGACCTATCTGTGCATCCAACCTCCTGTGGCCAGACCTGTCTGTGCATCCAACCTCCTGTGGCCCCACCCCACCCCCCCCCCCCCCCCCCCCCCACCCCCCCCCCCCCCCCCTCCCGCTGAAGGGACATGGACAGGGTGTGTATTTCAGGAAAGTTCCCCCCTACTGGGGGGTAAGGACAGGTGAATTTGTTCGCCCTAAAGAAGACTGATGATGAACAGGCTGTGTATCTCAGATGACTTCGGGCCCTCTACTACACAAACAAATTCAGCGTGCTCTGTATATGGTTGCCCAACTCTCACCAAATTATGGGTCTCTTTGTTTGTCGTTTGTGTGTGTACTGCAAAGCGCTTACCCAGCATTTGTGCAGAATGTGCATTAACCAACGTTAATACCTCCAGAAGCTCTGTTAGCATGTGAAGCCCTCTGCTTGCTTGCATGGTTGAGCGGTCAAAGTGGGGGTTAGAGCATGGGGTCCGCCACCCTCGCGTTGCGCTGAGTGCAGGCATTGTGTTGTGTGAGATGCCGTGGCAGGCACTGAAGCACACACGTTTTGATAGTGGTGGATAGCGTACTCCGCATGTACGTTGTGCGCACGTGATAAGCGCCGTGCGCGAGAACAGAGCACGCTGAATTTGTTCGTGTAGTAGAGAGCCCGAAGTCATCTGAGATACACAGCCTGTTCATCATCAGTCTTCTTTAGGGCGAACAAATTCACCTGTCCTTACCCCCCAGTAGGGGGGAACTTTCCTGAAATCAATTTTATTTAGTGAAATAGGTGTACGTTATAGAGGTAGACAAATGGTTTGAGTTAATTTGATTTAATCTAATTTGATTCGTTTGACTTGATCTGATTTAACTCAATTCAATTCGATTTAGCATTATTTAAGTTGGTTTAATTTAATTTAATTTAATTTAATTTAATTTAATTTAATTAATTTAATTAATTTAATTTAATTTAATTTAATTTAATTTAATTTAATTTAATTTAATTTAATTTAATTTAATTTAATTTAATTTAATTTAATTTAATTTAATTTAATTTAATTTAATTTAATTTAATTTAATTTAATTTAATTTAATTTAATTTAATTTAATTTAATTTAATTTAGTTTAATTTGATTTGATTTAATTTAATTTAATTTAATTTGATTTAATTTAATTTAATTTAGTTTAATTTGATTTAATTTAATTCAATTTAGTTTAATTTGATTTAATTTAATTCAATTTAATTTAATTTAATTTAATTTAGTTTACTTTGATTTAATTTAATTTAATTTAGTTTAATTTGATTTAATTTAATTTAGATTGATTTTAGAAAAGTTAAAAGTCTTTTATGCTGACATACTTCAATATAATTTAATTCAGTTAACGTTCCAACCAATTCGGCTTAACTAAACTTAATTTAATTCTGCATTTTGTTTAGTTGCACTTACGTTAGTTAAACAAAACTCAGTTTAGTTGAACCAACTGTAACTTAGAATCTTTTCCAATTCGTTTCGCTTTACTATTATTCTGTGTTGCACAAATTTTAATTTATGTAGACTCCATTCAGCACGATTATTTGTTTTGCTCCCTCCACCACCTTCTTCGTAGTCGGCCACTCCTGTATGTGGGCTTCTGATTGAGAAGTTGGTGACGCTTCTTATCAGAACAGCGACGGCTCCTTGCTTGGCTGCCGCCACTGCGCCCATCTTACGGTACTTGACGCTTTCCGGGTAGTTGACCCACTCCTGATTGTACACGACGATCTTTCCTTTGACCTGGAAGCGCGCTGATTGAGACTTCAAAGAGTTGTCTGAGGTTGGGAATGCTCCAATGCGTTGACTGACAGTGACCCAATTTCAAGCCAATTTCCAAACCAACCGTGTTTCCCAGTCGCTCGAGTTCCTCAAAGTCTCTCACGACAACGGCCTCGGCGGTCATTTCGCCGCTGACGGTGTTGCCCAAAGCCAACAGCGGAAGGTTCTGCTTTCTCGGTTCTGGAATAAAGTGCAACTAAAGTAGGTAGGTACAATTGGCCTGAGTGAGGTGTAAGCTGTCCTGAGTGAGGCCTGAGTGAGGTGTGTAAGTGTAAGCGTGTCACCAATCAGTTCGGCGATGTCGTTTCCGCGGACCCAGTTGGCCAGGTGCGGCACTTCTTCGGTGTGTACGTTGTCGAAGCCTGTTTACAATAAATGTGGATTCGGCTCCTGCTTCTCCTCCTCCTCGTCGTCGTCGTCGTCGTCGTCGTCGTCGTCGTCGTCATCGTCGTCGTCGTCGTCGTCGTCGTCGTCGTCGTCGTCGTCGTCGTCGTCGTCGTCGTCGTCGTCGTCGTCGTCGTCGTCGTCGTCGTCGTCGTCGTCGTCGTCGTCGTCGTCGTCGTCGTCGTCGTCGTCGTCGTCGTCGTCGTCGTCGTCGTCGTCGTCGTCGTCGTCGTCGTCGTCGTCGTCGTCGTCGTCGTCGTCGTCGTCGTCGTCGTCGTCGTCGTCGTCGTCGTCGTCGTCGTCGTCGTCGTCGTCGTCGTCGTCGTCGTCGTCGTCGTCGTCGTCGATCACCTTCTTTTCTTGCCAAATCGACGATATAGTCGATTGATTGATCGAGACTCGCTTCACCGACCATCCTATGGCCGAACCTGTCGACCACATCGGTCATCCACTCGAACGCCTCCCCACGCGCGTTCCCGCGCGTCATCTGTCTAACGATTTGAGCCGCGTCGCGCTGTAGCTTCTCTGAATCAAAATTCGAACGCTTGTGCTCTGAGATATCTACGTACATACGAAGGGTGATCAGTGATCCCTTTGGCGGATGAACGCACGCATTTTGCCACTCTTCTCATCAGCGAGCCGCTTGTGGCGACGAAGTGCTGCAAATAGAGGTTGAGGGCCTCTGAATAGTCTTGAGTGAAGTTAAAATTTGACTCAGTGCAGCACACGTACCTTCAGTGAAAGAGCCATGATCACACAGAATGACTACGAAAACAGCAGTGATAAAGGCTACGCTTCCTGCTTCCATGGTTGAGTGCAGCCACAAATTCTTCACAAGTTCCAACCCCCGAATCGTGCAAATGAATCGCCTTTGGTTACGATGCCACTTTTGAGACGAGCAAAAAAGTCAGCCCCCAGGAAGCGACCTTGAGACGCGCGTCAAGGCGGTTCTAATCTGATTTCCAAACAACTTTTTAAAGCGCGCGGGAAAGTTCCCCCTGTTCAGTTGTTTCTGCACGGGTGCGTTCTTGTGCTGCGCAGAGGGTGAAGAAAGCAAAAGAATACTGTCTCGAAATGGAAAATTTATTGGCGCACTTTGTTTGTGCAATCCTGCGGTTGACCCAAGGCAAATCAATGAGAGACAGACGTTGCAGAGGGCAGGTTTGCTTCTGTTTCGTCCTCCCGCACAAAGGACCCTCTTTGTGCTCTCTTACACGAGAGTAAGGCAAAACAAAACGCCTCCCGTAGTGTCACAGTATCACATAAAGCGAATAGACTTCTGCACTTCGCATAGGCAGGGGGAGGCTACTGCGGCGCCCGAGTAGTGGTCGTCGGCAGCGGAGGGGCGGGGTGGGCGTCGTCGGGTCCACTGACGATCACTTCGCCCTGCTCCAGGTGTTCCTTGTAGTAGTCTATCCTGAAGTCAGCCTTGGGGCGTGCATATGTAGTATGCGCACTGCATATTTTCTTTGACTATAGGAACTGCACAAAATGCGGTACACCTGGGGCCGATTGCACCAACGATTGTAGGTAGTACCACTTCATAACTCATTGACTACTGCACAAAATGTGTTGAAATTACAGAATGGAAGTGTCTGGAAGCAAACAAGTTAGTGTGCAATAAAAGACATTCCTTCTCATATTGTGGTGCGTTGTATAATGGATTGTACTTTGGTGCAATCGGCCCCAGGAGGGATCATTTGCGTCAAATTAGCAGGTGTGGAGACTGAGTTGCTACACGACACACTGACGACGGAAGCCAAGCGTCAGAATCAGGGTGGCCAATAGAAACTTAAACTAGTTTCAGTTTCAGGTTAAATTTCAATCAGTTAACTGGAACTGAAACTGAAACTAAAATTGGTTTCTATTGGTCACCCTGGTCAGAGTACTCCAAACCCACTCCTCCTGGGTGTACACTTTGTTGACGTTGCCGGCCGTGCCGCATTTGTGCTCGCCGGAGGCGTTGTGACAGATCAGATCGGTACAGCAGGGTTGTTCATAAGTGCACGACTGACCGCTCGTTTTGCACGCAGCCCTGTAGAGACAGACACGTTAGGAGACATAGAGAAACACGTATCCTCGGAGATTACTCCACGGAATTCAATTACGAAACGTAGCAGAATGTGGATCACACGATGCCTTCTGAGGAGATTGCCTATGTACATACCACCTGTACTTCGCAGATAAGAGTTGACCTAATAGAATCACGCGTTCACACCTCATACATCACGGTACACTATGTGCCGTTCAACCATATCGTCGCCTAGGTGTACCAATTTCAGATGGGGTAAGTTGTACCATGTAAGTCTCAGCACTATGTAAGCTGGTTTGTGCTAACTTGCACATGAATACGTCATTATTAGCGGAGTTAGAGAATGTTGTGCGTACTCGACGCCGGACGAAATAAAGGTCGAGGCAACGAAGCCAACGCAAATCGCCGCAATGAGCATTTTCGCTTACGCTTACCGTCTCAACTACATACACTACCTAGGTAGGTATGGTACCTAAGGCTATAATTGGGTAAGGCCAATTCGATGCAGTTTTGAACCCGTTCGTCAGAAATGTGCTCCGACCGATGGGACACCTTCAAAGAGATTTGAAATTCAATCCGACCAACTGTTTATGCTTCAGTCTCAAAGCAAGCACTCTAAACTTCACCGTTCGACGCTCGACAGACACTTCAAAAGGTGGTATGCAAGCTTCACATGTCGGTGTAGTTCATGCTAGGCACTTACAAGTGCGCAAACAGCCAATGCACTGCGGTTGATCGCGCTGACAAGATTGACGACGAAATCGCCAACGGTTCGATCACTTGCGACATGCATCAGAATAACATGAATTGCGTCAGAAGTCACAGAAACGGATTTTGGGAATACCCAGATCAATATCGCTTAAAAGGGTCGACGAGAGAGACAACGTGCATAGTTACAGACTCAATTACACTCTAGAGTAAGACCTCCCGAAGTGTCACAGTATCACATATCCGCGAGTCAACTCTTCCACTTCGTTACTGTGGCGGCCGAGTAGTGGTCGTGGGCAGCGGAGGGACGGAGTGGGAGTCGTCCGGGTTATCGACTATGACGTCGACCAGCTCCAGGCCCTCGTTCAACTCGTCGATCCTGAAGCGACCGAGGATCTCACCACGAGAAGGAGAGAAGAGTGGGAAATACGGAATCTGGATTTGCGCACAATTTTGTCACCTGAAAACACAGAAAACGCGAGCTAGCAGAGGGCCCGCTTGCAAAATACGAATTCTGTTTACCTGACCACCGCCAAAGGGTCAGAATGCTCCATAAACTCACTCCTCCTGGGTGTACTCTCTTGCGGCACTGCCGCATTTGAACTCGCCGGAGGAGTTGTGACACATCAGGTTCATGCAGCAAGGTTGTTCATAAGTGCACGATTGGCCGCTCGTTTTGCACGTCCCCCTGGAGCGACAAACATCTTTACATATGAGCGAGAAACATGCCAGGAGAAGGGCCCACTTCACCCTAGGAGATTACCCAACGGAATTCAATTACGGTACATACATAGCGCAATGGGACACCAGAATTCCTTCTGAGATTACCTACAGTAGCTACATCGCAGATAAGAGCTTACATAACAGAATCACGCTTTCACGCCTCATATACATTACGGTACATTCGGTGCCACTCTACCATATCGTCGCTTATCAATTTCAGATGTGGTAACTTGTACTATACCTGGTCTGAGCACTATGTAAGCTGGGCGTAACTTGAATACGTAATTACTGGCGGAATTAGAGAATGTTGTGCGTACTCGACACCGGACGAAACAAAGGTCGAGGCAACGAAGCCAACGCAGATCGCCGCAATGAGCATTTTCGCCGACGCTTGCCGTCTCAACAATGGATGTAATTGCAAGAATGTATGTAAGACTAAGATCGGGTAATGCCAATTCAATGCAGTTTTGCACTGCATTCAACTTCGTCAGAACTGCGCGCCGACGGGTGGGACACATTTAAAAAGAGATTTGTAATTCAATCGGGTGTACTGTTTATGCTTCAGTCTCAAAGCAGCGCTATAAACTTTACCGTTCGATATACACTTCAAAGTTGATAGCGATAGGTATGCAATTTCACACGATTGTGGTTGGTGCAGCTTGCAAGTTCACAAACACCCAATGCACGGCGGTTGATCGCGCTGACAATATCGACGCAACTTTCAACGATTCGATCACTTGCTATGACAGCGGCACATGTACATCAAAATATGAAGTTGCGTCAAAGAGAATAACATGTCTCGCGAAAGAAGCGAATTGCGAATTCGAAAAACCCAATTACATACCCATATCAATCGCGCTTACCGGTAGTCGAGAGAGACAACGTGGGTATTTCACGTATGTACCGGGTGTCCCAGAAAAAAGTAAGCTGTTTTGTTTTCGCTCGCCACTCGCGCCTGACGCGTCGCTGCCGAACCAAACTTTGCACCATGACAATCGATGATGTTCTAGCATAGCACACCAAATTTCACCGAATTTGTTCATGCACAGCTCGAGTAACACAGTCCGCAGCAACGTCTATTCCAAAACTGCGACAACGCCGACGGAATCATCCATAAGTACTTGTTGGACTGCACAAATGAGTTCAAATTTGGTGTGGTGATACTCCTATGTTAGACCTACATAACAAAAGTGACCGCGCAAAAATCGAGTGCCACATGAAGAAACGCCACGTCACCAAAACTGCGCGTTTCTGTCGAAATACGCCAGAGCGACGGAATCTTCTTCAATAACAGGGCCGTTCATGTTGGAAAGAGAAATCGCGTCGGCTTGTTTAGGTTGCGTTTCTTCATGTGGCACTCGATTTTTTCGCGGTCACTTTTGTTATGTAGGTGTAACATAGGAGTATCACCACACCAAATTTGAACTCATTTGTGGACTCCAACAAGTACTTATGGATGATTCCGTCAGCGTTGTCGCAGTTTTGGAATAGACGTTGCTGCGGACTGTGTTACTCGAGCTGTGCATGAACAAATTCGGTGAAATTTGGTGTGCTATGCAAGAACATCATCGAGTGTCATGGTGCAAAGTTTGATATAGCAGCGACGCGTCAGACGCGAGTGGCGAGCGGAAACAAAACAGCTTACTTTTTTCTGGGACACCCGGTACACTAGAACACGCGCGCCTAGCTCGAAAGCGGAATCCACAAGCTCGCTCAAGAGTACGACTACAACTTGCAGATGCTACATAAGCAATGCAGAACAGACTGAACGCGTATGGTGTCAAACCAGTTTGCCCAATTGTTCCGGCGGACAATGTACCGGAACAAAGTTCCTGCAATATTGTTAACAAATCAAGAACAATTTATGTTGTTCCACGACCTTCTGGAACTTAGAACAATACAAGAACGTTTGGAATACACTGGGCAAATTGTTCTTAAAAATTGTTCCAAAATCGCTCGATGTGATTTGTGCAGCAACCAAACACCAACCGACAGAACAGTGGGAAGAACATGCGATGGATGCTCAAATGAGTTGCGTAAAGGTAAATCCCTGTTCAGCGACAGTAACGAAGTCATGAAACAATATGAAGACTCAGAGGTAAGGTTGAACTAACAGGAGCTACAGTATGTATTTAGTCAGAGTTGCACTACATACCTGGAACAATCTAAGAACAATGTTCTTCAAATTGTTAACACTGTTCCAAGATTTTGATTGGAACAAGAACAAAACAATTTATTTTGGACACCCCCTGAAACAAAACAAGAACAAAACAGTCTTCGAAGTCTTGGAACAATGGACACACTGTGTAAAACCAAGCACTTGCTGTCAATTTTGGTTCATGTTTGTCCCTTCACATCACATTTTCCCTTGGCAAATCGATATTTGGCCTGGTTTGACTACCAGCGATTAGTCCGTTCTGTCTCAAGCAGCGAAGTTAATGGGACGATGGAACGTATCGTGTGGACAGCGAAAGCGATGCAGTATTTAAACTCAGCCGTTCGCCGCTCGATAGACGCTTCAAAGGTTGCTACCTACGTATGTAAGTTTCACACGTGGGTATAGTTGATGCTATGTAGATACTTACACGTGCACAAACAGCCAATGCAATGAACTGCGGTTGATCGCGCTGACAAGGTCGACGACGAAATTACCAACGAATCGATCACATGCAATGATATCGACATCCATCAAACTATGAGTTTTGCGTCAAACAAAACAACCTGAAATGCGATTTGAAATGCGACGAAAGATGAAAAGATGAAGTTCGTCAAATAAAATAACACGTCGTGAGTCGCGCAGACCCGTCGACGAGAGAACGCACAGACGTCAGAGACACAGATACGGTCAAACACTAGGGCACGCACTGCTCGAAGGGTCGAGTGTCAACAAGCTCTTCACAACAACACGCATGAATCGCGCAGAGATCAAGCAAACAGTACACTAGCAAAGATTCAAAGTCTGGGGGAGCGAGCTTCCATCTTCTCTGGCTTCACTCTCGCTTTGTCAAACTTTTGAATCGGCGGAGGACTCTACGGAATACTGCCTTGGGGAAATTCCGCATCTGAAACGGTGTTTTCATCTTTTCACATCAGATTTGATAGACAGCGATGGTAGTGTAGGCATTCTGAGGTTACTCTACCTTGCTGTCTGCGGCGGTGTGAAATACGAGGACTGCAACCCCGTTGGCCACGTTGATTATGAGACAGACGCAGTAAAGGTGAACTATCTGGAAGTAGACCGCCGCCGTCCCCAACCCGTGGCTCGCAGCCGTGAGGGTCATCAGGACCGGTAAAGAGCTGCGCGACAATCTGGAAACATATTTGTCTTCTACTCGTCCCCTCCCTTCCAAGGTCTCTCACTCACTCTCCTCGTTCTCTCCCTTATCATATCAGTTTCTCCCCCTCTCCCACTTCCTCACCACCCCTCACGTGTAGTATCCCAATCCCCTGCCTTTTAGTTGGCCACCCTCTCATCCAATTCCTGCCTACTGCTAGGGCTACATTTGTTCAAGTGCCTCCACTATGCTAAGTACAGTAGCCTTATTTATGCGCCTACGGCGCTATACTGCAAACTACAGTCCCAGCGGGAAATAGCGGCCGCTTTTGCGCGTTTCTGTCTTGCGCGCGCGATTCCGCACGAAAAAGAACGCTTCTGCGCTTGCCGCATTGTGACTATGCAAATTTGCTGTGCTACCATAACACGAAATGGTTTTGTGTACGATAGGATTTGCATGATAACAACAGAGAAGCGCAAAAGCGCTGTTTTTGGCACTCCGCCGCTTGAAAAGCGAAGGAGTGCTATAGGAGCGGTAAAGCCTACAGTTAACATAACACGTCCTAGCGCTCGCTACGAAGCACCTAGGGAGCCAAATTTTTTTTAAAAGATAGCTTATGACGACGCGCAGCGTGCTCGGGGGGTGAAAAAATTTCGGCGGTGGAAGAATTTTGCGAAAATTCAAAAATTCAAATTTTTGCTAAGTAAAAAAAAAACAATAGCCCATAACTTTCGCAAAAGTGGGCCGAATTTGGTGATTTTTGGATATGTTGTAGGCCTTTGGGTCCTCTAGGCGGCATCGCTGGAACGGGCTCCCTAGGTGGTCCGACGCGGGAGTACGGTAGAAATTTCAAAATTTTAAATTTTTTTCCGACCTTTAAAAAATCGTAACTCGAGTTTGCGACGGTGGATCCTCGCCAATTTAATTTCTGACCTGGGCACTTATATTACCTTTCATTGAGACCCCAACCGCCGAGATCGGTCTCGCCGTTCGGGAGATCCGCGGTCACAAAAGTCCCGGGTCCCGAGCGGAAAATTGGGATTTTCGACTTTGAGTGGATTTTTGGGCCGGAAAGCGTGCCTTTAGCGGCAAATTGACCGTTGCATCGTGTTCCGCGTTAAAAGTTGGTCTAGACGAAGTGTTTTGACCATTTTGAGGTACCGTATCCCGGCCGCGCCGAATTTTTGAATCCCGGGGTCAAATTTTCGAAATTGAGTTTTCACTTGTTTCGGGGGTTTTCGACGACGCTGAACACGAATCCGGTGTTTGTTTTGCGATTTGGGACGCCTTTACCCTGATTTCGGCACCCGGCCGGCCAAAAATTGGGTCCCGGGTCGAATTTTCAAAATTGTGTTGACAGTTGTGTCTGGGCTTCCTGATGCCGCAGAACACAAATCTGGCGTTTGTTTGGCGATTTGCGGTGCATTTAGTCTGATTTTGACCGAATACTCACGCTCTGTAAAATTTCGCAAAATTCCGAAAATACCGTCCGCCATTGATTTTGCTGCTCCTACAGTACGCCGTCCATATAAGACGCGCTCGTCTACGCACGCGCAATCGAACCGAGTTATAGGAGCCTCGTACTGTAGCACCGACGGCGTCCACCCCAGCGGGGGAGCCCCCGCTGTGTATGAGTGGCTATAGACAGTCAGCGGTCAGTACAGCCTGCGCTCATCTTCGTCTAAGTGGATGGCATCTGCTTAGGCCCACGCCGTGCTATAGATCCTAGTTCTACACTGAAACAAGCTTTGTCTAAAAACTGTGGCACCACGTTGGCATCAGTGTAAACTTGAGAGCGTGTGCGCGATAATGTGCACTGGACAGTGAAGTGCCGCTAGACATTTAGTCGACAATTTGGTGGGGTTTCGCCGCAATTGGTCTTTGTTCGTGGTACCTGATCCACATATGGATCAGAAGGTTCGCCGCAGGCACACTTTGCGCTTATAATTGTGGCAACTGATCCATAAATGGATCAGAGAAATTCGCCGCAGGCATACAGTGCAATAAAAGTGTCTAAATGAGACGACGCCCTATTGAAAAGGGTATAAATGGGACGACGCCCTATTGAAAAGGATATAAATGGGACGACGCCCTATTCTTTTAGGCTTAGTGCACAAAGATATGTTAAAATTTAAGCTGCTTGAAATTGTCGAAATTTAGGAATTCTAAAAAAAATATGCCTAAATTCTTCAATTATAAAATCAGAAACTATTTGCCAAATACTTGACAGACTATGCCCAATGCATCAACGCAAAGACATTGTGAAATTTAAGCTGTTTAAAATTGTCATAATTTGATAATTTTGACAAAAACTTTGAAATATCCCTAATTTTGTTAATTATAAAATCTGAAACTATTTGATAAATACATGGCAGACCATGCTCGACACATCCGTGAAAAGAAAATTTAAAATTTAAGCTGTTTGAAATTGTCGAAATTTGTGGATTTTAACAAAAACCTTAAAAATATCCTAAATTTCGTTAATTATATTCGCTGAAACTATTTGCTAAATACTTGGCAGACTATGCTCGATACATCCGTGCAAAGAAACTTTGAAATTTAAGCTGTTTGAATTTGTCAAAATTTGGGACTTTTGATAAAAACCTTGAAAATACCCTTAATTTTGTTAATTATAAAATCTGAAACTATTTGATAAATACTTGGCAGACTATGGTCGACACATCCGTGAAAAGATATTTTGAAATTTAAGCTGTTTGAAATTGTCGAAATTTGTGGATTTTGACAAAATCCTCAAAAATATCCTAAATTTCGTTAATTATATTTGCTGAAACTATTTGCTAAATACTTGGCAGACTATGCTCGATACATCCGTGCAAAGAAGTTTTGAAATTTAAGCTGTTTGAATTTGGCGAAATTTGGGAATTTTGACAAAAACCTTGAAAATATCCCTAATTTCGTGAATTCCAAAATCCGAAACTATGTCACAAATTCATCGCGTCTTATGCACTTTCCATTTCAGCAAAAACTTTCTCGATACGACCTGTAAATAAATGTGTCATTTTTGACATTTTCGTATTTTAATTGTAAATATCTCGAAATAGGGAAATTAGCAACAGAGACGGACAACGGCGCGTTACTCAGCGCATTCGACTCCATCGGGTGGCACTAACCGTCATGTCTAGTTGTTCCGGACGGACACACACACGGACGGACACACACACAAACAGACAATAGCGTCCGTATATATACTCGCCGCCCTGGGGGGCGGCGAAAAAATTGGGAACAAACAAATTTAAGGAATGCAACACTTGTTGGAGTTTCTGTGCCCCCGTCTGCTAAAACAATCACGCGGAGTGCCTATCTGACACTCAAGGAGTGTCACGTATCACTTGTTCGCGCGGTCGCGTGAAAGCGGCCGTTATTTCCCGCTGGGACTGTACGTGCGCAGCTCACTGGGCTGAGGTCTTCTGCCTCTGGTCAAAGTGACGGAAAGGGGCGTTGCGTCGCGCCAGCATGCCTCCGCTTTCAGTCAGGATCAGGCCGACGCTACAGATGAGGGCCATGGGGAAGAAGAGTCCCCAGGCGATTTCCCGGTCCAGATCGCCCCAGCAGGTCCACTCGGTGTGGTACCGACAGCCGATGAAGGGGGCGCTGATCACCACGATCCCCAGTGGTACACCTGAGGTATTGAACAGCACCTTCTGTGTAGAAGTGAAAGCATAAGCACTCTTCCACAGCAATGACAAATAGGATTTGTCAGATGAAATCATTGCAGTTCTCACGCTGCCATTTTATATCACACTTTGAAAAACATTTTGTCAGATCAGGCGACAGCACCGTTCAGATGATCACGCATTCGAAGGACCACCCTTTAAAATATGGCGAAACTCTGTTTCCTTTATTATTTGTATACTCCTCCATCTTACAGGATTTATTTGCAAACTTCAACGAACCTTTGTCAGACAAATGGTAACCTCATAGCTTGAAAACACCCATTCTCACCCCATCCCAATGCCAGGTTGGTCTGCTCGGAGAGGACGTCGCCCTCTGGCAGGATGTTGCCCACGATGGCCAGCGTCTGCAGAGCTTCCAGGCTCATGAACATGTACCCCGCCAGGAAGAAGTAGTGTAAAGCCATCCCCGTCAGGTGACAGACGACCTGAAGCAGTGGCCTTCATTTCGTTGTCACTAGCGGAACCATTCAAAGACAACTCGAGTCTGAGCAGTACTCAGCGGCTGCTCACAAGCAATTGAGTTCAAATGACACAATACTGATAAAAGGCTCATGCGTACAGGGTCGATGCCTCCCGGGTAAAGCGCAGGTTCCCGCAACGTCAACACGAACACGTGGGCGATCAGAAGCGCGAGGTCTTGATTGAACACCAGCATCGACTCGGTGCTCGTCGTCCTACAACGCAGAACCCAAATTGAAACCCGAATTCTCAAATTGTAGTCAACAGAACTTACCTGAAGCCCATGTATAGGGCCAAGATTGATGACAGCGATCCAACGAGAAAAATACACCCCATCGTCTGTGTTACTGTAGCAACCACCCGCTCTGTCTTGGTCATCGGCTGCAAATTGCGATTTTGACACAAGCTGCTGAATCTGCTTAGAAATTTGATCCTATAATCTTCTTACGGTGGGGCGGAAGCGGCGACTCCGCCGGCTTTGGGACTCTTGGCTCTTGTATGGCGCGATTGTCGAGACTGAAACGCACACGCAAGTTGTAGCATTTGATTGCTCTGTTACTCTGATAGGTGCAGTCTGCTTAAGCGCTATATTGTAAGTTGTGTGTTCTGCTTTTGGATGCCTGAGTAGTCTCTGAGCCTAATATTGTGTGTCTGTGACCTACCAGTACAACAGTCGCTGATACTCCTCCAACTTCAGTAACTTGCCGAATCAATCGACGCATTTGGTTAGATCTTAGATCAGTTGCGTTTGCGCAGTAAGTACAGCAGGACCTGGCTCAACTGTCGTCCTGGGGGCAGCTGAGGGTCGTTCGGCCGGCAGGTCGATCTCGATCTGCTGCTTCTGTTGATTGTCCGCAGCTTTGGGTTTGGGCTCTGACGTTGTTGTCGTGGTCTTCGGCGATGTTGAAGCCTTGGTGCTAGTCTTGTCCTTCGCGCGTTCCGTTGGGCGGTGTCCTGTAACAGAGTGCAAAGATGTTTGATTTGGTATAGTACGTAGGTGTATTTGCCTGTTTTCAGTGCAACTGCCCTCGCATAGTCCGGTCGTAATGGCACTATATTTTGTGTTACTTTCCATTGTTTGAAAATTTACATCTGATTTAGTCGCAATTTTACTTGATAATTTTCATACTATTGACCTTGTAGTTCGCTTCATTCTTTTGCAAAGCACCCTTGGCAATATAATCACTACCTCAATGCAACCTGGCACCTGAGTTTTGTTTAATTACGCCAAACTGGTGCTAACCACCTCTTCAGCGACTGTTGCGTTCCGGGCGCTCATGGCGCACACGAAGCAGCCGGGGAAGTTGTCGCATTCCTCGGTCTCCCAACGGAATCCGCTGTACCTGTGCGCGATGACGCACAACTGTTTGCCTTCGCTTTCGCTGTCGGCTGGCGGCTGTCCTTCCACCCATGGAGGTTCGAAGGTGATGTCCGTGTGATCGCCCCACACGTAGGTTCTGGTGCGCATCGAATAACGCGCATATATCCAGATGTGCGCGATCTCGCGCTGTTTGCTGAATGCGAAGTATTCGCCGACTACAGGTTTGAACTGAACCTACTACAAGAGCTCCATTAGGTGTCTGGCAGTTTTGGTTTCAGTATAGATAACAGCTTAGAATGACCTCGATCAGTTGGGACAGGATATTCACAGGGAGCTGGACTTGGCTCCCCCACCCCCCCCCCCCCCCCCCGGTGAAACAGTTTCTCTGTGCGCGCGAGTGTGCCCTGTATGTATGTAGGGTACAGTATGCACATTTCCCAACTGGCTTACATCTCGTTGACGAAGTCGGCCCAGGCCTCTGTGGTGTTGAATTTTGGAAGGGATGGGACCTCCCAGACCCCGGCTCTATTGTACAGACTCTGACATCCAGCTTCTGCAGCGTAAAAGGTGGCGCACACTGTCACAAAATTTTCCTTTGTGACGCAATGATCACCGAGTACGTCGAAGACGTCTGGACACTCCAGTGCGACCCGTCCTGCAGTGATTTTTCGAAATTAGACGTAATTCAGCCATTGACTACAGCAAAATCGCGCTAACTCTCACTTTGGCAGGTTGGAATCCGGTCTGTCTCCTCTCCCATGCTGTTCCTCCACAGTCCCCTTTCTGTGCAGGTGAACACGTCGCTCTGATTGCCGTTGGGCAGCATGTAACCCTGCCGGCACACTTGTGGGACGGTGGTGGGTATGGCGACCTTCTTCCTCTCCTCCACATAAGCGCGCACGGCCGAAGGAAGGGAGTACTTGAAGATGGGGGAGTCGGCGGTGGGGAAAAGACAGGCGAGGGGAATGTCCTCTCTCATTTCCTCCTCGATCTCGTCTGGCTCCAGTTCGGATTCGACTGAAAGGTGAAGGGAAGGGAGTACGACATTAATCAATCCATGGAAGGTTGGCAAAGATTCGCTTTTGAATGTTGTCACTAGTCAGTGAGTAATTATTTTATGGCTCCACTGTGACTTCATGACCCACTCGACTCGCACTGGTCGTTCTCGTATCTCAGCCATGTCCCGTCCTCCAAGCAGGTGTAGGTGATGGTCCTCTGGTCCGTCTCTTGGAAGCGGTAGCCGAGGGCGCATTCATGGGGCATCTTCTCCCCTTCCATGGCGTACTGACTCGGATGTTCCCTCAGGAACTCTTCCGTTCTCAGTCCCAAGCCCTTCAGAGAGATGTCTGGCAGCAGACACTTGGCTGGGGACTGGGTGGTCGTGGTCGCTGGCGGCACGGTGGACGTCGGAATGGCTGAAAGATTCGAGGATGCACCAATTTGTTTAAGAACCAGCAAAATCACAACAAATTCCTCTTTAGTTACCTTCGCAGTGGTCTTGCGGCTCGAAGTCTTTCCAGTGGCCGTCTGCCATGCAGGTGTAGAAGCGCACGCTCTGTTGTGTCCTGGCGAAGTGGAAACCGTCTTCGCAGTCGTGGATGATTTTCTCGCCATGATAGTAGTCGTCTTTCAGAGGGTATGTGGCAGTTCTGGCGTAGTGGCCAACGTTGGAGATGCTCATGTTCGTCGGCGGCTCGCAGGATGGCTTTCTGCGTGGTTTCGTGACACGCCGAGTGGTCGCTTTTGTAGTTGTTACCGTTTCGGCTGTTGTAGCGTCAGCGTGTATCGCCGCATCTGTTGTATCTGCAGTTTCCGCGGCTGTGACCAAAGTGTCTCCCAAGGTCGATGGGATGGTGGCCGATGTTGAAGTTGGCCCTGTGGTGTCTGAAGTGGCGGTTGTGGTAGCAGCAGAAGTTGTCGGAATTGCTGAGGTGGTAGTAGTTGCTGTATAACGTGACGAAGCAGAATCAGTGCCTGCACTGGCTGACCTTGATGGTTCACTGATTGCGTCATTAATCGATGTCGTGGTTGCCAGAGTGTGCAACTCTTCGTTGGTCGTCACGCACTCCTTTTCTGCAAGTTGAAAGTTCTCAGGACAGACCAGCGTGAGGTCAGTGGTAGCAGTCGTAGTCGGCACTGCCAGTGCGGATGTGGGTGGTACTGTAGTTTTTGTCGGGACACCATCTGTGGCTACAGAGTCGGCAGTTGCTGAAGAAGTAGTCAAATTGGCATCACCACGCGAAGACGGAAGTGTCGGTGTGGTTGATTTGTATTACAGTGGGCAATATTTCGAGATTTTTTTGTATATTGTATATGTATATTATATATACAATCCAATAACTTTGTATATTGTATATTGTATATATTACCAGATTTAGCTTTGCATATATTTTGTATATTGTATATTTTACTATACCGTAATCTTAGTGCTTCCAAGCAAGGTTTTCATAGAAGTGTGCAGATCTGCGACTGAAAGAGTGCATTAACACATCACTTCTGCCCAAATTTCGGTAATTACGCTTAGTTCTATAACACAGATTAGCTTATGTTTAGCTAAACTTGTAAGCTGAATATCGAATAGGGCAAAATTTAAAGAAATCTCGGCTCACTACAGTAGCCAAATACGGTAGAAATATACAATATACAAAGTTTGTATATCGGCCTTGTTTTGTGTATGTATATGTATATTTTAAAACTTTTGTATATTGTATATGTATATGTATATATGTGACCGGGAGAACCCGTCTTCAGTGAAAACTCGGATATCCGGGTTTTCACTGAGTTGGTTAGTGAAAACCCGGATATCCGGGTTTTCACTGTTGAGTTAGTGAAAACCCGGATGTCCGGGTTTTCACTGATCGGTTAGGGAAAACCCGGATATTTCTCCGATATGCTCAAAATCGCGCAATACACTGCTCCTTATTTCTATTGCCTGTAGGCCGTTTGGTTACTTCCAAATCAGGCTATGCTTAGGCTCGCCCTGCGCCCACAGTCCACAAGAGTCAGTCGGCGTCGCAGTCTGGCGGGTCGAAACTTAGGCTTAACGCGACGGGGGACCGATTCCCGGGCGCGCGGAGCGCGCCCTGAAGTTGGTGGTCGCGCAAAGCCACAGTTGAGACCCGCCAGGCGCGACGTCGACCGAGTTTTAGTGCAAACTGTAAGTGGGGTGAACACTCCTCCATATACTTCGCCGTCGTCGCCGTCGTCGTAGTCGTCGTCGTCGTCGCCGCCGCCGTCGTCGTCGTCGCCGTCGTCGTCGTCGCCGTCGTCGCCGCCGTCGTCGTCGTTGTCGTCGTCGTCGTCGTCGAACGTCACCTGAATCATCAAAGCGGCTACTGAGAAAAACGTTGACTTGGCCTGCTCGTATTCCTGATATTTCACTGCAGAATAGACCCTCTCCCCGGCCAAAACGATGAGACTCCACACCATGCCCGTGGCTCCAATCAAACCAGGGCACCAAATCCAGCAACAGTCCCTTTGCGTCATGACGCCTTGGCAATCGGTACCGCCGAAAACGCCGAAAGCTTCCAGGACTCCATCCAGCACGTTCCACGCGACGTTACAGAGTCTCATGAAGGCAAATTGGCAGTTTGCCAAGGAGATATTGGCGAAAATGATCCGCAGATTGAAGTGGAACACGGCTTGCCGACAGAGGAGCACGAAGAGGGCGAAACTGAGTAGAATGCTGACCAGACAAGGGAGGGCGACGAGGAAATTGGCCAGAATGACCGGCCAGTCGCTTCGGAGAGCGCGCGACTCAGCGCACAAGCGCAGCTCCACTGATGTATGGTTCATGGGTAACTTCAGGGACGAGTCTTTCAGGAGCTAGGCTTTGTTAGTCGCCAACGTGTTGATACGAGAGACGACAGGCCATGCCATTGTCTCTAAAGTCATGCGCCTCCTCGGATAAAAGAGTGCGTACGGACACAGCTAAAAGCCCTCGAGAGGCCAAAATCCCCCCAAAATGTCACATTGGTGAATGTCGAAGTGCCAAATGATCTCGAAAAGTCACAACTCAAATTTACGGGATGTCCTTCCAGATCGATGTTCCACAAACCCGGGACGATTTCCAGAAATCGTCTAGCAGCTAGAGTCTTTAGCCCGTAGGTGATGCTGTATACTCTACAGCTGAACACCTATGGAAACCGAGCGACATGTATTGACCTATGGAAAGCAGCCACTGTTCACAATCGCACACCCCATAGGAGATTCAGATAGATCTGAAGTCGTTTGGCACAGTGCCTGTGTCTGAGGCTTATGGAGATGGAGAGCCCATTTTATTAACCCATTGGCCCAGCGACTACCCCATAGGAGAACCAAATAGATCTAAAGCAATTTGACACTGTGCCTGTTCCAGTGCTTGAATTTATACTGTATATCGATAGCTGAACACCTATGGAAACAGAGCCATTTGTATCGACCCATGGAAATCAGCCACTGCTCACAACATGTATTGGCCTATGGTTCACGGCCAATGCTCACAACAGCCCATGGGAGATTCTGATAGATCTCAAGTCATTTGACACTGCGCCTCTATCAGTGTCTGTTTTTAGGGTTGCACCAGCTCCCATGCCTCAGAATACACTGAAGCTAACACCCAGAAGCTTGCTTTTAGCCCATAGGAGCTTTCAGATAGATCTAATGTCTTCTGACACTGTGCCCCAGCCAGTGCCTGCATTTACCATTGCGCCCACTCCCGTGCCTTTGATTACACTGAACTTTGCATATAGGTGTTTGTGTTTAGCCCATAAGAGGTTTCAGATAGATCAAAAGTCTCTTGACACTGCGCCCTTGCCAGTGCCTGAATTTACCATCGAACCTGTTCCCGTGCCCCTGAATACACTGAAGCTCACCCATGGATGATTGTGTTCAGCCCTTAGGAGATTTTAGATAGAGCTAATGTCTTCTGACACTGTGCCCCTGCCAGTGCCTGCATTTACCTTTGCACCTGTTCCCATGCCTCCAAATACCTGTAGGAGTCTCGCAGCGACAGCTCTGGAGTGAATGGTGACACGACAGTGCGAAATTTCCACAAAAATGACCAGTAGGCACTCTTTAGTGCTCAGAATGTACTGTGCAGTCGATATTTTCGTGAATTTTGTGGAATTTAGTAATTTGCAAAAGTTTTAAAATAGGAGGGGATTCCTTCCAGCCCACTACGGTCAGTTTAAGCTATAGATCTCCAGGATCCGTCAACTGTGCCAAGAGAAAATGGCCGGACAAACAGACAAACAGACAAACAAACACACTCTATGCCGCTTAGTATATAGGACTAGTGCCTTTAGCCCATAGGCGATACTGTATATCTATAGCTGAACACCTGTGGAAACAGAGCCATTTGTATCGACCCACGAAAATCAGCCACTGCTCACAACATGTATTGGCCTATGGTTCACAGCCAATGCTCACAACAGCCCATAGGAGATTCAGATAGATCTAAAGTCGTTCGACACTGTGCCTCTGTCAGTGCCTGCTTTTAGGGTTGCACCAGCTGCCATGTCTCAGGATACACTGAAGCTAACACATGGATGCTTGCATTTAGCCCATAGGAGATTTCAGATAGGTCTAATGTCATCTGACACTGTGCCCCTGCCAGTGCCTGCATTTACCATTGTGCCTGCTCCCGTGCCTTTGATTACACTCAACTCTGTTGTGTTTAGCCCATAAGAGGTTTCAGATACATCAAATGTCTCTTGACACTGCGCCCTTGCCAGTGCCTGAATTTACCTTCGAACCTGTTCCCGTGCCTTTGAATACATGTCGGGGTCTCACAGCGACAACTCTGTAGTGAATGGTAACACAACTGGTGCGAAATGTGCATGAAAGCAACCATCAGCCACTCCTTAGTGGTCAGAATGTACTGTGCAGCCGATATTTTCGTGATTTTTGTGGAATTTAGTAATTTGCAAAAGTTTTAAAATAGGAGGGGACAAATCGCAGTCAATGACGGTTCTTTTGATCTATAGATCTCCAGGATCCATCAACTGTGTCGCGAGAAAATAGCAAGAGCAGACAAACAAACAAACAGACAGACTCTATGCCGCTTAGTATATAGGACTAGAGTCTTTGCCTTTAGCCCATAGATGACTTCAGGTTGTGCCTGTGCCACTGCCTACAATTACACCTGGTCACGTGCCTGTGAATACACATCAAAGGCATTTGAGTTTAGCCTGTAGATGCTTGGGTTCAGCCCAAAGTCGATTTTAGATTGTGCCCCTGCCAGTGCCTACGATTAGCCTTGCGCCACTCACCATGCCTGTAAATACACCTCGGAGTCTCAAGACGACACTCTGTAGTGAATGGTGACACAATACTGCAAAAGTGGCATGAAAGAAACTGTCAGCCACTCCTTAGTGCTCAGAATGTACTGTGCAGTCGATATTTTCATGATTTTTGTGGAATTTAGTAACTTGCGAAAGTTTTAAAATAGGAGGGGATTCCTTCCAGCCCACGCCGGTCAGTTTAAGCTATAGATCTCCAGGATCCATCGCCCGTGTCGCAAGAAAATGGCCGGACAAACAAACACACAAACAAACAAACAAACTCTTTGCCGATTAGTAT
>JASAMZ010014305.1:0-10877 GCA_030248115.1 Linhomoeus sp. GSCO2_2 | reverse complement strand
TAAATTGATTAAACCACTCCGCTTTTTAAAAGAGACTTGTTTCGCCCGCCCTCAGGCGGGCGACACCAAAAAATACGAGAGCTCGGCGTGCGTGCATACGTCCGTCCGTCCGTGCGTGCGTGCGTGCGTGCGTGCGTGCGTGCGTGCGTGCGTGCGTGCGTGCGTGCGTGCGTGCGTGCGTGCGTGCGTGCGTGCGTGCGTGCGTGCGTGCGTGCGTGCGTGACGCTCTGGGGCTCAGAAAGTCGTCGAGCGGTGATCTTGGACCCAGCGGATAGGTCTCGACTCACTGATCATTCAGCTAAGAGGTTTCGAAATTCAAAAGTTTGAATTGCGCGCGCTACAGTACCCAAAGGTCAAACGCAAAACGGCTCTAGCTCGCTTGTGTTACGTCATAGAGCGGCAATCGACACGTCAGGTGAAAGCTCTCGACGTGTTCGTTCCGTGGACTGCAAGTTATTTTAATTACGCAAACACGCACCGCCGAAAACGCCATTCTCGACATTTTGACGCTAAAATCGCTCTAATTCGCTTAACTTGCATCGTAGAGAGACGACCTCGAGCTTTTTGGATAGCTCCCGACTCACTGATCATTTGTTCTCTCAGCAATACGTTGATTTATTTGTCGCTGCTCTTCGTTAAGATTCGTATTGCTGAGAGAACAAATGATCAGTGAGTCGGGAGCTATCCAAAAAGCTCGAGGTCGTCTCTCTACGATGCAAGTTAAGCGAATTAGAGCGATTTTAGCGTCAAAATGTCGAGAATGGCGTTTTCGGCGGTGCGTGTTTGCGTAATTAAAATAACTTGCAGTCGCATGAACGAACACGTCGAGAGCTTTCACCTGACGTGTCGATTGCCGCTCTATGACGTAACACAAGCGAGCTAGAGCCGTTTTGCGTTTTGACCTTTGGGGTACTGTAGCGCGCGCAATTCAAACTTTTGAATTTCGAAACCTCTTAGCTGAATGATCAGTGAGTCGAGACCTATCCGTGGAGCCCAAGATCACCGCTCTACGACTTTCCGAGATCTGAGAGCGTTACGCACGCACGCACGCACGCACGCACGCACGCACGCACGCACGCACGCACGCACGCACGCACGCACGCACGCACGCACGCACGCACGCACGCACGCACGCACGCACGCACGGACGGACGGACGTATGCACGCACGCCGAGCTCTCGTATGGTGTCGCCCGCCTGAGGGCGGGCGAAACAAGTCTCTTTTAAAAAGCGGAGTGGTTTTGAGCTTTGAATTTATACTGAGATTGTAGCAAGGCCCTTTCCGGTTTCGTGCAGCGTCTTTGACTCTCCTCGCGACTACACTTTTTGGAGTGGTCTTGCTACGCAACATTGGTATCGCTCGGGTTTAATTCTTTACACCAAGCAAATCATCTTTTCAGACTAAATTTAAAAAAAACACTGGAATCTAGCGCAAAACTAAAGGTTAATTGTGAGCATGATTTGATGTTGGCTTGCAGTGAGCTCTTCCTTCAGCGACGTCAAGACAGCCGCTCTGCAACGCACGAGTGCCAAGATATAACAAACCAAAATCTGCAGTTTTCATCGCGTTTTGGTTACTGTAGCCCTCTCATTGACGTTTTGAAACTTTTTGTTGTCGGATTCTTGCTCAGGAGCTCGAGCGCTTCATTTCGATACGCGATTCGACTAGGTTCTATAAAGTTTTGAGTTTCTGCGGACATTACTTCAGGATACTGTAGCGCGCAATTTTTAAAACTTGTTAATATTTCGATATCACAGTTCGCGAGAGTAGTCCGAGGGCTACCCGTCGATGTGTCGAACTCAACCCAGCGACGTCAGACAAGCGAGTTATTAAGCCCGAAGCAAGCGTGTCGTTCCCAGTTTTTGACGCGTTTTGGTTACTGCAGCTCTCTGTTTAAACTTTTGAATCTTTTTGTTGTCGGATTCGTGCTCAGGAGCTCGAGCGCTTTACTTTGATATACGATTTGACTAGTTTCGGTCAACTTTTGTCTTAAAATGGACCCCATTTTGGGATACTGTAGCGAGCGAGTTTGAAAACGTATTCCAGCTTTGAACACTTAGATGGCGAGAGTAGTCCGAGCGCTACCCGTCGATGTGTCGAACTCAACCCAGCGACGTCAGACAAGCGAGTTATTAAGCCCGAAGCAAGCGAGTCGTTTCCAGTTTTCGACGCGTTTTGGTTACTGTAGCTCTCTGTTTAAACTTTTGAAACTTTTTGTTGTCGGATTCGTGCTCAGCAGCTCGAGCGCTTCACTTTGATATGCGATTTGACTAGCTTCGGTCAACTTTTGTCTCAAAATGGACCCCACTTTGGGATACTGTAGCGCGCGAGTTTCAAAACTTATTTCAGTTTTGAACACTCAGATGGCGAGAGGAGTCATCAGGCTACTCGACGATGTCTCAAACTCCACCCTACGACGTCAGACGAGCGAGTTATTAAGCCCGAAGCGAGCGTGACGTACGTACGCACGTACGTACGTACGTACGTACGTACGCACGCCGAGCTCTTGATAGGGTTCGCTCGGCTGAGGCCGAGCGAAAAAAGCGGAAAAATCTTAACTGTCTCGTCTTGTCGGACAATTTAACTGAGTTAAATTGTCTAAGACAATTGTCCTTGAAGACAATGACATGTCTGGAATGGTCAGACGGGCGATGAGAACGCGAAGCTAACCACAACCGGCATGAGGTTCCTGCGCTAACGTGCAAATCACATAAGACAAAGACAAGACAAACATTATAATCCATTGCGACAAATGGAAAAATTGTCCTTAAATTGTCTTGGATTTGTCTTTTGTATTGTGGCTAACATAGATCCAACACACCCGTGAGTTGGTGTTCTGTGAGTAATCTTGGGATTTGTCTAATGCTAACTTATGTTGCGTGGGAAGCGCTGGCTCCAGGAGTTGGGCAAAGCTCCCACTTAGTAGAAACACAGCTTTTTCTGGAACGATTTAGCGACAACATAAGGACAATTTAAAGACAGGACAAGATAAAGACAAGACAATGTACAAATCTGTCATAGGACAAAGACAAGGAAAGACCGCTTAATATCTTGTGTCAAAGACAAAGACAACGACAAGACAATTGGCGAAATCCTGGGACAATGGCATGTCTCCATTCCAGATGCCGCCAGCAAGGCAGGCCCAATGCGGAACGTTGCCATTTGGGTCAACGCTGTGCCGATGGCAGCGGGGACGAAGACCGCTCCGGTCTTCAAGTGGCACTCGAGTGGCGTTCAGATAGACCCAGCTCTGTGGGAGGAGGAGCAGACGACCACTGCGTCTCCCACAGACGCCCAAAAGGCCTGCGTGGTACTCGACTTGGCCAAGGGCAAACACCGGGCGGTCAGCTGTGAAGATCGTTGGAACGGAGCGTGCATACGACGACTGTAGCGGCGAAACAAGCTCTTTCTATACAATGAGACCTTTGCGTTCTGACGGTTATGCAAACAGTTTCAATCTCGTCGCGGGAAGTGTAAGGAATAGAGGCTAATAATATTGCTCCGCATGTGATACGCCTGTGTACAGTCCCGTCCGGAAATAACGCCCTGTTGCGTTCTCAAAACGCGTTTGCGTTCTGAGACGCGCTCCGTTGCGTTCTATGTACGCCAAATTTTGTAATCGGAGTGTGCCAAACGAATAGAAAACTTGTCTTTGTGGGTTGTTATGGCTATTGGATGCAATATGACGGCAATTATCGACCAAAATTTCTATAAATTTTCGATACTCGACCAGTATAACAAGCTTAGAGTAAAAACTGGGTACCCGATGATGGTTGATTGGCATCGCATAGTGTTTCGTGCATTAGAGGAGTGTATTCCATAGTGTGTCAGAATATAAAGTTGAGCATTTCTTCGGGGAGTTTCGCCGCAGTTACCTCGAGTTTCCAAAGAAGGTTTGTGCCATTCTTGGGCAATCGATGCCTATAAGGCGCATTAGTGGGTACTGATCCATAAATGGATCAGGAATGTTCGCCGCAGGTTCACTTTGGAATGAAGAGGGTCTAAATGGGACGACGCCCTTTTCTTTTGGGTCAAAAATGCGGACGGTTATGGCACCGTTGCAAAATTCGTTAATTATAAAATCTAGAACTATTTGGCGGACAATACCCGACACAACCATGTCAAAACATTTTGAAATTTAAGCTATTTGAAATTGTCGAAATTTGGGAATTCCATCAAAAACCTTGACAATATCCCTAAATTCGTTGATTATAAAATCTAGAACTATTTGCTAAATATTTGGCAGACAATGCCCGACACAACCTGTATATTTGGCAATTTTGCAAAAACCTTGAAGATATCCCTAATTTCGTTAATTATAAAATTTGAAACTATTTGCTAAATACTTGGCAGACTATGATCGACACATCCGTGAAAAGAAATTTTGAAATTTAAGCTGTTTGAAATTGTCAAAATTTGGGGATTTTAACAAAATCCTTAAAAATATCCTAAATTTCGTTAATTATATTCGCTGAAATTATTAGCTAAATACTTGGCAGACTATGCTCGATACATCGGTGCAAAGAAGTTTTGAAATATAAGCTGTTTGAATTTGTCGAAATTTGGGAATTTTGACAAAAACCTTGAAAATATCCCTAATTTCGTGAATTATAAAATCTGAAACTATTTGATAAATACTTGGCAGACTACCTTCGACACATCCGTGAACAGAAATTTTGAAAGTTAAGCTGTTTGAAATTGTCGAAATTTGGGAATTTTAACAAAATCCTTAAAAATATCCTAAATTTCGTTAATTATATTTGCTGAAACTATTTGCTAAATACTTGGCAGACTATGCTCGATACATCGGTGCAAAGAAGTTTTGAAATATAAGCTGTTTGAATTTGTCGAAATTTGGGAATTTTGACAAAAACCTTGAAAATATCCCTAATTTGGTGAATTCCAAAATCCGAAACTATGTCACAAATTCATCGCGTCTTGTGCCCTTTCCATTTCAGCAAAAACTTTGCCGCTATGACTTGTAAATAAAAGTGTCATTTTTGACATTTTCGTATTTTAATTGTAAATATCTCGAAATAGGGAAATTAGCAACAGAAACGGACAACGGCACGTTACTCAGCGCATTCGACTCCATCGGGTGGCACTAACCGTCGTGTCTAGTTGTTCCGGACAGATAGACAGACACACACACACACGGACAACAGCGTCCGTATATACAGGGCGGCGAAAAAATTCGCAGATTTTGAAGAAATCAAAGCAAGGAAAGAAGACCTGTAGGTTTACAAGGTCATAAGCGAGCAAAACAATCCAACATGTGTCTTCAATGTGTCTTCAAAATGTTCAATGTGTCTTCAATCCGTTGGCCGCTTTTCAATCAAGTAACTTGCATATATTGCGTGAAAACGTGCTAAGAACGCAAACGCGTTTTTCGAGGCGTTATTTCCGGATGGGACTGTACCACCTAAGCTTGATTTGGGCAAGCTCCCTTCAATACTCTAGCTCAACCGCTTACGATCTTCGTGCAAAGGCGAGAATCCAATTGCAAGCTACAGCTTTTGTATCTATCCAAGCCAGCAGCGCTCTCAGACAAAACGAAGGTTAGGACGGAAGCCTACAGGCATCGTCGTCGTCGACGTCGCCGTCGTCGTCGGATACTCGTTAGGGATGTGATCGTGTTGACTGGCGACCGTTTGTTTGTCAGTGTTTGCCGAGTGGGGCCAGGCAGGCTACTTCAATCAACGTTGCAATGTTGCGCTCACTTGGTTGATCGCTTCACTACAAAATGTACCTGCATTGTAGCCTATTCAGATTCAGGTTCTAGACAGAACGCATTGCATGCATATCACTGTCACGTTTTCCTCGCTTTAAGTGGCGGCAAGTGCTCGAAAAGTGAATAACGCTCGCAGAAAACCACGGCCTCAAGCTCAAGCGAAGCCAACAGCGAGCAAGCATTGGCAGCGCAGAACATCAGATGAATCACTCTCTCTCTCTCTAAGCTCGTCGCCTTCTTCAATAGACGATGGCCGCGTGCTCCCATCTGGCCTCCGGTAGCTTGACGTCCAGCAGTGTCCACTCGTCAGTGTCTGGATCCCAGCGCTCGATGGAGTCGACCTACCGGGCTTGTTCCAGCCACCAATCCGTACAGGGCGCCTTGCCACTCTTTTTTCGACGAGCTTAGAGAGAGAGAGAGGATGATTCATCTGATGTTCTGCGCTGCCAATGCTTGCTCGGCTGTTGGCTTCGCTTGAGCTTGAGGCCGTGGTTTTCTGCGAGCGTTATTCACTTTTTCGAGCACTTTGCCGCCACTTAAAGCGAGGAAAACGTGACAGTGATATGCATGCAATGCGTTCTGTCTAGAACCTGAATCTGAATAGGCTACAATGCAGGTACATTTATTAGTGAAGCGATCGACCGAGTGAAGGCACAACGTCGCAACGTTGATTGAAATGGCCAGGGTGGGGGCACTCGGCAAAGCGCTGGGAAAAAAAAAGTCGCTGGGAGACACGATGGGATCCCTAACGATTACTTGGACGAAGACAACAACAGCAAAAAATCAACAAAGCGACAAAGTGCCTGCATCTTTACCGTACCTAACCTTCGTCCTGTCCGAGAGCAGTCGCTGGGTTGGATAGGTGCAAAAGCTGTAGCTTGCAATTCAATTATCACCTTTGCACGAAGATGGTAAGCAGTTTGAGCTTATTTATTGGGGAGCTAGGCGAGGAAAAAATTAGGTGGTACAGGGAGGTGCGGAAATAACGCCTCGAGAAGCGCGTTAATTTTCTCAGCGCGTTTTCACGCTTTGTCCGCAAGTTACTTGATTTGAAAAGCGGCCGACAGATTAAAGACACATTGAACATTTTTTTGACAAATTGAAGGCACATATTTGATATTTTTGCTGGCTTATAACTTTCTAAACCTACAGTACTTCTTATTTTTATTTTGATTTTTTCAAAATCTGCGAATTTTTTCGCCGCCCTCTATAGTACGGGGACGCTGTTTTCTCGTGTGTGTATATATTCTGTCTATCTGTCCGGAACAATTAGACACGACGGTTAGTGCCACCCGATGCAAGTCGAAAATTTTCGCTGATTAACGTGCCGTTCTCCGTTTCTGTTGCTAATTTCCCTATTTCGAGATATTTACAATTAAAATACGAAAATGTCAAAAATGACACATTTTATTTACAAGTCGTAGCGGCAAAGTTTTTGCTGAAATGGAAAGGGCACAAGACGCGATGAATTTGTGACATAGTTTCGGATTTTGGAATTCACCAAATTAGGGATATTTTCAAGGTTTTTGTCAAAATTCCCAAATTTCGACAAATTCAAACAGCTTATATTTCAAAACTTCTTTGCACCGATGTATCGAGCATAGTCTGCCAAGTATTTAGCAAATAGTTTCAGCGCATATAATTAACGAAATTTCGGATATTTTTAAGGATTTTGTTAAAATTCCCAAATTTCGACAATTTCAAACAGCTTAACTTTCAAAATTTCTGTTCACGGAATGTGTCGAAGGTAGTCTGCCAAGTATTTATCAAATAGTTTCAGGTTTTATAATTTACGAAATTAGGGATATTTTCAAGGTTTTTGTCAAAATTCCCAAATTTCGACAAATTCAAACAGCTTATATTTCAAAACTTCTTTGCACCGATGTATCGAGCATAGTCTGCCAAGTATTTAGCTAATAATTTCAGCGAATATAATTAACGAAATTTAGGATATTTTTAAGGATTTTGTTAAAATCCCCAAATTTTGACAATTTCAAACAGCTTAAATTTCAAAATTTCTTTTCACGGATGTGTCGATCATAGTCTGCCAAGTATTTAGCAAATAGTTTCAAATTTTATAATTAACGAAATTAGGGATATCTTCAAGGTTTTTGCAAAATTGCCAAATATACAGGTTGTGTCGGGCATTGTCTGCCAAATATTTAGCAAATAGTTCTAGATTTTATAATCAACGAATTTAGGGATATTGTCAAGGTTTTTGATGGAATTCCCAAATTTCGACAATTTCAAATAGCTTAAATTTCAAAATGTTTTGACATGGTTGTGTCGGGTATTGTCCGCCAAATAGTTCTAGATTTTATAATTAACGAATTTTGCAACGGTGCCATAACCGTCCGCATTTTTGACCCAAAAGAAAGGAGGGGGCGTCGTCCCATTTAGACCCTCTTCATTCCAAAGTGAACCTGCGGCGAACATTCCTGATCCATTTATGGATCAGTACCCACTAATGCGCCCTATAGTCATGCGATTGCCCAAGAATGGCACAAACCTTTTGGAAACTCGAGGAAACTTGCCGCGAAAATTCCCAAGAAATGCTCAGACTTTATATTCTGACACACTATGGAATACACTCCTCTAATGCACGAAAACACTATGCGAATGCCAATCAACCATCATCGGGTACCCAGTTTTTACTACTAAGCTTTATACTGGTCGAGTATTGAAAATTTATAGAAATTTTGGTCGATAATTGCCGTCATATTGCATCCAATAGCCATAACAACCCACAAAGACAAGTTTTCTTATTGTTTGGCACACTCCGATTACAATAATTTGGCGTACATAGAAATCGCAACGGAGCGAGTCTCAGAACGCAAACGCGTTTTGAGAACGCAACAGGGCGTTATTTTCGGACGGGACTGTACACAGGCGTATCACATGCGGAGCAATATTATTAGCCTCTATTCCTTACACTTCCCGCGACGAGATTGAAACTGTTTGCATAACCGTCAGATCGCAAAAGCTCCATCGTATAGAAAGAGCTTGTTTCGCCCCTACAGTCGTCGTATGCACGCTCCGTTCCAACGATCTTCACACCTGACCGCCCGGTGATTGCCCTTGGCCAAGTCTTGAGTACCACGCAGGCCTTTTGGGCGTCTGTGGGAGACGCAGTGGTCGTCTGCTCCTCCTCCCACAGAGCTGGGTCTATCTGAACGCCACTCGAGTGCCACTTGAAGACCGGAGCGGTCTTCGTCCCCCGCTGCCATCGGCACAGCGTTGACCCAAATGGCAACGTTCCGCATTGGGCCTGCCTTGCTGGCGGCATCTGGAATGGAGACATGCCATTGTCCCAGATTTCGCCAATTGTCTTGTCGTTGTCTTTTGTCTCTTTGTCACAAGATATTAAGCGGTTCTTCCTTGTCTTTGTCCTATGACAGATTTGTACATTGTCTTGTCTTTATCTTGTCCTGTCTTTAAATTGTCCTTATGTTGTCGCTAAATCGTTCCAGAAAAAGCTGTTCTTTTAAGTGGGAGCTTTGCCCAACTCCTGGAGCCAGCGCTCCCACACAACATAAGTTAGCATTAGACAAATCCAAATTTAATCACAAAACACCGACTCCGCGGGTGTGTTGGATCTATGTCAGCCACAATACAAAAGACAAATAAGACAGATTTAAGGACAATTTTTCCATTTGTCGCAAATGGATTATAATGTTTGTCTTGTCTTTGTCTTATGTGATTTGCACGTTAGCGCAGGAACCTCGTGCCGGTTTTGGTTCGGCTCGCGTTCTCGTCGCCCGTGCTCGACCATTCCAGACATGTCATTGTCTTCAAGGAGCAATTGTCTTAGACAATTGAACTCAGTTAAATTGTCCGACAAGACGCAGACAGTTAAGATTTTTCCGCTTTTTTCGCTCGGCCTCAGCCGAGCGAACCCTATCAAGAGCTCGGCGTGCGTACGTACGTACGTACGTACGTACGTGCGTACGTACGTCACGCTCGCTTCGGGCTTAATAACTGCGCTCGTCTGACGTCGTACACGGTGGAGTTTGAGACATGGTCGAGTAGCCTGATGACTCCTCTCGCCATCTGAGTGTTCAAAACTGAAATAAGTTTTTGAAACTCGCGCGCTACAGTATCCCAAAGTGGGGTCCATTTTGAGACAAAAGTTGACCGAAGCTAGTCAAATCGCATATCAAAGTGAAGCGCTCGAGCTGCTGAGCCACAATCCGACAACAAAAAGTTCAAAAGTTTAAACAGAGAGCTACAGTAACCAAAACGCGTCGAAAACTGGAAACGACTCGCTTGCTTCGGGCTTAATAACTCGCTTGTCTGACATCACTGGGTCGAGTTCGACACATCGACGGGTAGCGCTCGGACTACTCTCGCCATCTAAGTGTTCAAAGCTGGAATACGTTTTCAAACTCGCTCGCTACAGTATCCCAAAATAGGGTAACTTTTAAGACAAAAGTTGACCGAAACTAGTCAAATCGTATATCAAAGTAAACGCTTCGACTCCTGAGCACGAATCCGACAACAAAAAGATTCAAAAGTTTAAACAGAGAGCTGCAGTAACCAAAACGCGTCAAAAACTGGGAACGACACGCTTGCTTCGGGCTTAATAACTCGCTTGTCTGACGTCGCTGGGTTGAGTTCGACACATCGACGGGTAGCCCTCGGACTACTCTCGCGAACTGTGATATCGAAATATTAACAAGTTTTAAAAATTGCGCGCTACAGTATCCTGAAGTAATGTCGTTACAAACTCAAAACTTTATCAAACCTAGTCGAATCGCGTATCGAAATGAAGCGCTCGAGCTCCTCCCTAAGAATCCGACAACAAAAAGTTTCAAAACGTCAATGAGAGGGCTACAGTAACCAAAACGCGATGAAAACTGCAGATTTTGGTTTGTTATATCTTGGCACTCGTGCGTTGCAGAGCGGCGGTCTTGACATCGCTGAAGGAAGAGCTCACTGCAAGCCAACATCAAATCATGCTCACAATTAACCTGTAGTTTTGCGCTAGATTCCAGTGTCTTTTTTTAAATTTAGTCTGAAAAGATGATTTGCTTGGTGTAAAGAATTAAACCCGAGCGATACCAATGTTGCGTAGCAAGACCACTCCAAAAAGTGTAGTCGCGAGGAGAGTCAAAGACGCTGCACGAAACCGGAAAGGGCCTTGCTA
>JASAMZ010014303.1:0-28909 GCA_030248115.1 Linhomoeus sp. GSCO2_2 | reverse complement strand
TACACCTTGTCCGATTTCGGCGCTGCTCTGCTCAACGCTGCAGCCAATCGGTTGATGGATAACCAGGCATTCAGACGGACGCTGAAGAGAAACGTCACCAGGTCTGGCTTATGTCGGCCGCCGTGTACGGCTTTCATCACTTGCAATAGGCAAAGGCAACACATCTATATGCGACAACACTGAAAAGCACAGGTCTTAATTCCTGAACCTGCAGAAGCGATACGGTACCCGGATCCAGCCTCGGCGTGAAGGGGATCTTTGCTTGAATGCACGTGCCGCTGATGCTACAAATCTGAAGCAACGCTGGTCCAGCCATCAGCGCCTCGGTGACCCGCTTAGGAGCTCCGTCCACTTGGGCTTTCATAAGAGGGGAGAACCGCTCGAAATGAACTGAAATGAGTGACACACACACACATTGCACATAGTGCTTGACTCCGGACCACCAAACAACATCCATCTCAGCGCTGCGAATAATCCAAGCGCTACTGTTCCACATGAAACAAGACATCAATCACGTGTTGTGCTTGCGTCTCTCCCCGGGCTGCTGCGCCGCAGCTCCCCATTCTGCTGTCTGCGTGAGACAAAGCTGCCTCCTTCTACGGAAATTTCATAAGGTATTTCTTGGCGTCCCTCAGTTCCTTTCAGCGTCGTCACTTCCGCCTTCGCTGACGTTCGTGCTGCCGAATGTTCCCTTGCCTCTAGGCGCCTCTGCCGTATACCACATGGCAGTCGATCATGTAGAGCATTTGCTCCCAATGCGGGTAGTCCCTGATTACCCTCACGTATCCCTGAGGGTGTTCGGGGCCGTGCCTGGTTCCAGGGTCGGAACTCCAGGCTGGAGCAGACGTGTCCGTAGAAGTCTCCTACCTCTAGATTAGTTTGTCGATCAATTGCACTAACCACCGCCCATCGATGACACTGGATTTATTAAGCACCTTATACATAACTTCTATCTCCCTGGACTTATTGGTACCTGGCAGTAACGCTTGTGATAGCTCCGTCTTCCAAGAACACCACCTTCCGGCTGGTCGGCAGGTCGACGAAGATTCTGGGCGGCTTCGCGGAGGAGAGAGCCACAGCACTCGGCCCGTCCGTGCTGTCGCCCCAGTCCATCACGCCGAAGGTGGGGCGTCGTGATCTCCACCTTTCTCCTCCTCAATACAAAATGCTTGATGGTTGACTCAGGGGCGGAGAGGACAATGCCACATTATGGCAATGCCCTTTGTTCAGAAACACGATGGTACGCTGATGGTAAATCCAGTGCCATAGTGACCAGCGCAATTTTTGTTACTGATGAGAACACTGCACAAAGTTGATCGGAGGTGGATAAAGGCGAGGAATCAAGAGGTCAGTAAACCGGCGGGGAAAACGGGTCCCATTGCGGCAAGAACAAAACACGCAAAGAAACCATGAGTGTGTATGTTTGCGCGATGTGGGAACAAACGGCGTCCGTTAAATGGGTCAGAGGGGTTGTCCTACACCCACTTACAACGATCTATGGCGTCCGTTCATTCCTCTTTTTGTGCGGAACAATAGACCAGTTCCCTTAAAATCTAGGTTTTGAGGTTTTCAGGCCACCTTTCCTCTCCCTACATAGTACCCATGCAGTTGGCGCAAATTAGATGTTTTGAGCCGACAAGTTTCAATCATGGCTGAAAGGATTACAAAGTCTGCCTATTTGAACTCGGTTTAGACCAAGGATCCTTGTAAATGGTGACTGATCCTACACTCAACCCTTCCGGTGACCGAAGATAGTGCATCTTATAACCACTATCACAAATAGTTGCATTTCATTGCCCAGCTCTATGTTGCCGTTGAATTTAGGTCGTTCAACGCAGTTACAAATATGGCGATTCCTACCTCACACTCACTGTGAGCTGGATCGAGCAGGGTTCGTCCGACCAGAGCGAGCGCTCGTGCACCCCCTCTGGAACTGGCCAACCGACTACAGCCTACTTCCGTTCCGCGCTGACTTATCGGCAACGGTGCCGACCCTGCTAACAGAGGCTGACGACATCTACTCCACTTTGGCCATGGATCCAGATGAGTGGCGTGGACCAGATGGGACCAGAGGGCCTTACAATCTGCACCCAGTGGACTACATGGCGGAGAACGACGCCACGATGTACGACCTGATCATCGTGAACGTTCCCACCAATCTGTTGGACGAGGAGCTCTGCTGGCTGGCCAGAGAGTGTGAGCGCTGCAGATGCTCGCTCAGTTTCCTGGGATGGTCGCAGCAGCTGGAAACCTCGTGCCTGGGCGAACCACCCGACCAGTTGCACCTCAGAGACCTCTTTCTGTCCAGGATTTCCAACGAGACCGAAAATGGATGCGTGAGTAACGTTGAAACCTACAGAAGGCATGGACCATAATGTGAGCTGCCTCCAGTTGGTGAAACGGCTACTGAGCGCTATTTGAGGCATTTAAAGACTATTGACTCATCCTGGCATTTTTTTGTACTGTCGTATTCGCGTAGTGCCGATTATAGAGACGCAGTCTAGTTTCGTATGACCTGTGATTAACATTGCACTTGATTCTTTTTCAAGTTGTATCCATGTGTTCAGTTAGATGAGTACCTAGTGATTGTACAGTGTAACAGTCCGATCTCTTGTGTAATACTGTTTCTATATTCATTACTCTTCACTCTCTTCACTCTGTGGAAGCATTGAGATGGTAGCACCAGGTTGGCAGGACACGATTAATTCCTGTCACTCTGTGGCAGCATTGATGCTGGTAGCCTCAGGTTGGCAGGACAAGACTTATTTCTGCCACTGTGGAAGCATTGACATTGGTAGCACCAGTTTGGCAGGACAAGATTAATTTATGTCATTCTATGGAAGCACTGACGTTGGTAGCACCAGGTTGATGTCAATGCTTCCACAGAGTGACCGAAATTCATCTTGTCCTGCCGACCTGGTGCTCCCAATGCCAATGCTCCCACAGGGTGACTGAAATTAATCTCGTCCTAGCAACCTGCTTCCACTTGAGACTGAGGTACTAGCACACGGCTTGCGTATCTGAGCTGACGCTTAGCGCGTTTCGTAAAGGCCAGGACGAATTCTGCAAACAATTCACGCAGTTCACTGGCTATAATATCAGGAGCCAACGACTGGCGACAATGGGTTAGAAATTGATTGAAATCGCCATAAGCAAACGAACTATCACCAGGTATGCTTGATTATTTTGCATTTCACCAATGGGGATAAAGGCATGATTAGAAGTGCGAAGTAAATGGGTAGAGTCAATGGGTAGTGGTAGTATTGTAGGGGTAAGGGGTTCACAAGTTACTTGTGGTTCTGCTTCTCGTAGTCTTCGACCTGCTCTCGCTCGAAGGTGGTGCAGGTCTTCTGCTCCTCCTTCTCCTCGGCGCGCTTCTTGCACTTGTCCACGAACTCGTGCATCGACTCCTGCTCCTTCTCCTCCACCGCTTATTGCGGTTGAGGGAAAGGGTTGGAAACCACCTCAAAACTGCCTTGTTGCCTGGCTGAGACCAAGACGACAGTATGTATCTCACCTTCCGATAGGCGTGACGGCAGCATCCTCCCTGGGTGTGATTCACGCTGCTAACGTCGAGCAGGTTGACATTGATCTCCAATGGAGGGCACTTCGATGGGGGAAGAAGACTGCCCCTTTCAGCGAGAAAACTGAGCTGAAGTCCCGCGCTGGCGCCATTCTCGTAGGCCTTCCTGGCATGTTCCACCCAAGTATTGGACTTGGCCTGGACTTGGATTCCGTAAAGGTGGGAATCGCGAGTCCACCCAAATTCATTCAACCGCTGCTGGTTGAAAAGCAGTTTGAAGAACGGATTCATTTCTAAACTATTTGTGTAGTGCTAACATGTATGTATGTACCTACACCAATTCACGAACTCTAATTGCCTCGAATGAGTGCTCGGGCACATTCTTGAAAGGTGTTTAAAGGGAGGCACTTCAGTCGAAGAGTACCTACCCCTATTTAGATGTAGAAATATACTTTGATTTAACTACAGTCATTTGTGTGTTGCTAATGGTGTGCTTTCAAGCTTCTACCATAGACGAGTTTGCAATTATATGAGCGATGTCTAGTTGACTTCAGGAAGGGGGTGCTTATTTGAGGAGACTTATTTTCGGAACCACCAAAAGAGGTACTCATTTGAGACGAGGCAACACGGTAGGTAAAATTGTTTGAAATGATTTGCGCAATCAGCGCCACACCTGACAACCCCAATCAGCACAGACATACTGTACATACAACTGTCACGCAGTCGTTCTGCCACCATTGCACGAAAAACTAACCTAAAATTGTACACTAGAGGATGTGTGCTGTAGCCGTTGTGTTGCGGGAGTGAAACCCAAAAGCTTCCGCGCTGCTTGCTTTGCGGTAAACAAACGTTGCCACTCTGCAAGGTTGAAAGGGCGCAACTAAATCCGTCCCGACGAATAAACTGTATAGACAGCCTGCGCTTAAACCCACACGCGCATGCTGCAAAGGCTCACTTTGCGCGGCACTCTAGTAGCAGATCCTTACGTACGTACTGTAACTGTAAGTACGCAGTAGTGGCCATGGCTCAAGAGGCCCACGATTTGCACCGATTGGCTGAAGCGTCAAATGCGGACGTGAGAGTAGACGATTGGCCACAAGGGGCACATGCCATCATTTGGTGACAGGGTAGGCCACTGTGCCTACCATGGGCACAATGATGCGCAGCGGCCTCTTAGCTTTGTGGATCTTAGGTAGGCCATAGGGCCTGCTGGACACTGCAGCCTCCATAGAGTTGAGAAGTTCGGAGTTGTCCAAATTGACGTCCGCCAGCGCAGCGCTCATGCGCTTGTGGGCGCGGCTGATAGGGTTCGCGTTCCGCGCCAGCTTCTTGTACAGAGCGCCGTCGTCCAGTTGCACCATCATCTTTGCTACATACTCTGCTCTATCCAGAACCACTGTCTTGGCCTCTTTGTCAGCTGGTAGGAGAATGGCCGACTGTTCCTGGAGCTTGCGTCTCAGGCTCCCAATTGCTTTCAAATGGGCAGACGACAGATTGGCTTCTGGCCGCCCAGGGTTGGAGTGGATCAATCTGGCCACTGATGCTGCTGCTGCCTCTCCGCCATTAGGCAAGCGCTTCAGGCCATGGTGGAGGCCTGCCTACTATATCGGTTACAGGCGTCTTCTTTGGCATAATGGCGAACTTCGGTCCCAGAGCCAGCATATCCTTCCATTCCTCTGAGAAGGAGATGTCGGTGCAGTTGATGACGATCGAGTCACGGAAGGCGCTGAGGCCGGGAATGTGGAGGAAGGGAGGCGACGTCAGGCCACCTGCGGCCAGCCTCATTACGCGACAAGTATCGGTGATTACATACGCTACGTCTGCAGCCCGATGGATCAAGTGTTCCGCTACATATGCGTTTGTCGTCGTTGGAAGAATGTGATTATGGCGAACCTTGTCTTCCTTTACCCTACGCCGCTTGAACGACTGGAAACTGTGTACTGTCGCCTTGGCATTGGACTCAACCTACAGGACTGGGACACAATCCCCCAAGAACACTGGAACTACTTGGCTGGACTGCCAGATGATTACGATCCGAACGAGGACGATTCTAGCGATGAGTGATTTTGCATCACCACACAGTTTGCCTGACAGCTGCTATGTAGGTACAACTATAATATTGATCACAAACTCAATATCTACCTAGTAGAACGATTTAGCGGCGAAACGAAGTGTACATTAGCTGACCTGACAGCTGGTTATGGCTGCAAAAGCAGCGATCACAGCTCAAAACCTAGTACAGCAAGTGGTGCAGCGGAACGAAGTCGGTGAATCTATGCACGATGTGATCGCTCCAGGCAATCTTTTCCACTTTGTCGATGAACCGTTGCAGCAGCTCGACCACTTTGTCGTATTCTCCCGCCTTCGCCACAGAGATCTACAGAGAAACAGCGATGCGACACCGAAGGGCATCTTTGTATCTACAGATTGTCACCATCGGAGGCAAAGTCCCAGAAGACTACGACGTTTGCGTTTGTCGCGGACTGAAGATTGTTAACGAAATGTGTAAATTAACCGCAAGTATCCTAGGTTGAAATTACTTAACGGAATTCTGCTTCTAGCAAAAGTTATTCAACTTTGCTTATTATTCAACTATTCAACAACGTATTCAACTAAAATATATATATATATATATTACTAAAAATAACATAAATACAGTACCTTCCAGAGGACCCAGTCCCCGAGCTCAATCAGGACCTTGTTGAAGCTGTTTTCCTGGAAGCTTGGGGAGCGCTGTGGTGCTCCCAGACCGGGGGGTACAGGTGGTGGTGGACGGCCTGGGTTCGCTGCTGGGTGAAAAGCCGCTCCAGCTGCAGGGTCTGGCCGTAAGAGTTGGAGAAGACGATTATCTTGCCGGTCTCTAACCGTGGCGTTCAACAGCTTAATCTGTTCGACGAACGAGGGGAGCCGGGGCCTAAACATACTTCAATTAGCGCCCTCCCAATAAGCGTCCGTCTTTGTAACTACTAGCAGTGACATGGTATGGTTTCAGGCCAGAAGTCTATGCAAATATTCTCAAGTTTTACAAGAATTGGACTTTTGGTGAAAAATTTGGTACTCCAGAGGTGCGAGTTAATAAGCGCTCCTTCTAGAGATAGGTTGGAAAGATAAACGCCAAGAGCGCTTATTGGAGGGTTTTACGGTTTTTGAAAATTTAGTAAAATGTCGTCGACTCACAAGACAACCGTAATTTCGCCTTCTCTCAGCTCGGTTCCGCATGGTTCTTGTCTTTCCCTCTTCCAGTTTTCGCGCAAAACAGTAGAGTGATAGTTGGACGGAAGGGAGGATGCAAGTGCTTATGGCATCGCTTGTAGGCCACGCCCCCTTTTGCTCACTCGAATAGCCATATATTGAGGTTTCTTAAGTTGGGCCCTATTTTCGCAAAGGTTTATTATTTAATTTATCTCGGGCTACCGAGTTCTTCCGCTTAAACGCCCCGGAGTGCTAACGTTGAAATGAATCCTCTGGCGACCTCGTAGTTGGCCAAGAGGCCCGCGGGGGCAAGAGGCCCGAAAGGTAGGTGCAAGAGGCCCGCAGTAAAGGCGCAAGAGGCCCCAGCTGCCGAAAGAAGCTCCCATTCATGTACCTACATAATGTGCGTACATACTGTATACCTCATTCACAATCCAATCTCAACTCTACTCTACTACCTATCTCTAAGTGGACTCAGTGCAAAGTAGGCAAACGGCAATGGATTACAAAATTCTGGGAGTACTAGGCAGAGGAAGTTTTGGAAAAGTAGTACTGATCGAATCGAACAACGAAAACATTGCTTTAAAAAGCCAGTCCATTAGTACGTCTAGAGCGCGAATGATGTTTGACAGGGAAACTGAGTTCCTAAAGCGCTGCGAGGGACCCTTCATCACTCGTCTTTTCGCCAGCACGACAGTAAGTTTTCATGCAAGTACCTAGTAGTACTCTACGTAATACATTGCACCAAACATAGAAAATGCTACTGTAGAAACAGTGAATGATACTATACGTTATATTACCAAACACAGTAAATGATTCTGTAGAACTGTACTCGACCTTTTCGTCAAACTCGACGGTGCACACCTCGCTCGTCAGCTGTCCGTCCAATCACCCATTTCGCAAAACTTAAAAATTCTGCATTTTCCTACTACCGTATACTTTTATGCGTCTGTCTGCACATGTACATTCCTCTCCATTGACCTACACGGCTGGCGTATCAGCTTCCTTACATACCCTACCAAGCAGGCATTACAGTCTATAAGGAGATTTAAATTCTTCCCGCCTACAGTATACCACCGCGCGTCATGATTAGGTGTGTGAAGTTGCTACCCTATCACACTGTCATATTGGCTTCCACGCGCGGTCGTTCAAGCAGGCTCCACTGTGTCTATAGCCAAGTGCGCAAATTTGAATCTTCTCGCCTTCAGTAGCATTTCCCGCGTAACGGACCAGTTTGTGCACGCCTCCGTCCCAGGCCCAGGGCAGAGCGCCCCCATAGCTTGGATTAACTGGCTTTGAAATTGCAAAGTTACGTTGCTGCAGTAACGTACTGAGAACTGTTAGGTATTTGTGATAGTGCCGATTTATATGTGACAATCCCGTTTTATATGTGCCAACATCCGAATTATATGTGATGAGTGCCGTTTTAAATGTGATCCATCCGGCCACCTGACAAATAACATAAACTGATATCTGGAGGACGGATTCAGCCGGCCTGGCTCCCTGTGGTGAGCTGAGTTGCCCCCTCCCACCGCCGTTTGGCTTGCCGCCGCTCGGCTTGGGTTTTATCGCCGCTTGGCTTGGCTTGGGTTTGCGGGGGGGGGGGGTGTGCTCGACCCGTTCCTCCCTCCCTGCCCTTGACATTTTCAGTTCATTGTTCGGTCTTGTCAGCCGATAGGTCGTTACGGTGTTTCGGTGTGAGAGTCTGCTTCTGCTTCTCGCTTCAGAGGTCTCTGTTTCTCGCTTTCAGGTGGCGCGGCTCCTTTCTCGCTTTCAGGTGGCGCGCGCTTCTTTGCTTGCCTGTTCAGGTTGTCTGTCTTCTTCGCTCTCGGCTTCTGCTCTCTTTCTCTTCTCGCTCGTCATGCCGCGCGCCGCGCAGACCATCTCCGCTCGGTCCCGCCGCTCTCTCGCCCTCACTGACTCGCAGGCCGACGCGTTGCTGGCCGCCAATTCTTCAGCCGCCGACTTCTTGGAGGAGGTGGGCGTGGAGGAGATGGCGGCCGAAGTCGATCGCGCTCAGTCGGTAGTCAGGATGCGCGCTCCCCGCCGGTCGCAGGTCACCGCGCAGAATCTCGCGCAGTCGCGTCGCAGCGTAGGGGCCATCGTCGGCGTCGCCGCCTTCGACTCCGCCACCCCCCTCACGCGTCGTTCTGGAGCAGTTCGACGTGCAGCGGCAGTCCATCATCCTGGAGGGTCTCAAGTACGAGGGACGCGAAAGGGGCGCCATTGCCGATCGCCGCCTCTCCCTCCTCAGCAGTCGGAGTGGGGTGAAGTCGGCGCTGGCGGAGAAGAAGGAGTTGGCCTCCGCGGTCGCTGACGCGGCCGAGGAAGCCACTCCGTTTCTCGGCCAGCGACGGCGCCTCCATCCGATTGCTGAAGAGGAAGAAGTGACGCCCGACAATGGGATCACCTTCGAGTCGCTCTCTGTCCGGGTCAAGCAGCAGTACACCCAGCAGCTGGCCGAGGCCATCGTCAACGGCCGCCCTCCCATGCCCCAGTCCAGCTTCGGGGCCTCTCCGTCGTTCCTCCAGAAGGCCAAGAGGGGCGTCCTGCCCGGGGTCAGGCGTCTGCAGAAGAAGGGCAGGAAGCAGTGAGAAGCCTTCGCTCGCGTCTCGTTTCGCTCGTGTCTCGCCTCCTCGCTCGCCTCGTCTCGCGCGCGCCGTCGCCGCCTTCGTCAGCAGTCGGGACCGCGCGTCGTCGCGCCGCATAAGTCAGGACCGCGCGTCGTCGCGCCGCATAAGTCAGGACCGCGCGTCGTCGCGCCGCATAAGTCAGGACCGCGCGTCGTCGCGCCGCATAAGTCAGGACCGCGCGTCGTCGCGCCGCATAAGTCAGGACCGCGCGTCGTCGCGCCGCATAAGTCAGGACCAGGGTTGCCAGATGGTAGAATTTTTCTACATTTGGTAGAATTTTCAAACGTCATGTGGAATTTTTTTAGTCCATGTAGAATGTGGAATTCTTTGTAGAATTTTGACAAGGTCGTGTAGAATTTTGTGGATGTGTGACCAACCGCACTGTACACCAAGGTACGACATAAACAGACGATACAATCAAAGCAAATACCGCCATTCTCAGGCTGTCATTCAGCCGTCAATCGGACTCCCGCTGTAAGAGGACCAGGGGGGGGGGGGGGGGCATGAGACTTGTCACATGCCCTATGTGTAAGCAAGGGCGTCTGCCGTCTACTCTTACACCCTGTGCCGTCCGAACTAAGTTATCAAGATTGATAGGAAAGCAATCTATCTAGAATCCAAATCAATCGAGGAGTCGTACTCGTAGTCCACTTCTATCGTTTCCATTTCCGTTTCTACATCTCCGTTTTGCTCTCATCAGCTGCTGAAAACGCTTTTTGGAACAATGTCAAACAGAAAACGAAAAGCTTCAAATTTGCCGCCTAACCAGCCGAAGTTGTCCTTTTTTGCGAGACCAAGGCAGGAAACGACTCTCGATAGCAAAACGGTCACCGAAGGTGTCGTTGACTAACAGACCAAATCGTTTCACTTTGTGGAAGCTCTGTCGTTGGCTACCAGGCGAAATCGTTTCACTTTGTGGAAGCCCTGTCGTTGACTAACAGACCAAATCGCTTCACTTTGTGGAAGCCCTGTTGTTGACTAACAGACCAAATCGCTTCACTTTGTGGAAGCCCTGTCGTTGACTAACAGACCAAATCGTTTCACTTTGTGGAAGCCCTGTTGTTGACTAACAGACCAAATCGCTTCACTTTGTGGAAGCCCTGTCGTTGGCTACCAGGCGAAATCGTTTCACTTTGTGGAAGCCCTGTCGTTGACTAACAGACCAAATCGTTTCACTTTGTGGAAGCCCTGTTGTTGACTAACAGACCAAATCGCTTCACTTTGTGGAAGCCCTGTCGTTGACTAACAGACCAAATCGTTTCACTTTGTGGAAGCCCTGTTGTTGACTAACAGACCAAATCGCTTCACTTTGTGGAAGCCCTGTCGTTGACTAACAGACCAAATCGCTTCACTTTGTGGAAGCCCTGTCGTTGACTAACAGACCAAATCGCTTCACTTTGTGGAAGCCCTGTCGTTGGCTACCAGGCGAAATCGTTTCACTTTGTGGAAGCCCTGTCGTTGACTAACAGACCAAATCACTTCACTTTGTGGAAGCCCTGTCGTTGACTACCAGACCAAATCGTTTCACTTTGTGGAAGCCCTGTCGTTGACTAACAGACCAAATCACTTCACTTTGTGGAAGCCCTGTCGTTGACTAACAGACCAAATCGTTTCACTTTGTGGAAGCCCTGTCGTTGACTAACAGACCAAATCGTTTCACTTTGTGGAAGCCCTGTCGTTGACTAACAGACCAAATCGCTTCACTTTGTGGAAGCCCTGTCGTTGACTAACAGACCAAATCGTTTCACTTTGTGGAAGCCCTGTCGTTGACTAACAGACCAAATCGTTTCACTTTGTGGAAGCCCTGTCGTTGACTAACAGACCAAATCGTTTCACTTTGTGGAAGCCCTGTCGTTGACTAACAGACCAAATCGTTTCACTTTGTGGAAGCCCTGTCGTTGACTAACAGACCAAATCGTTTCACTTTGTGGAAGCCCTGTCGTTGACTAACAGACCAAATCGTTTCACTTTGTGGAAGCCCTGTCGTTGACTACCAGACCAAATCGTTTCACTTTGTGGAAGCCCTGTCGTTGACTAACAGACCAAATCGCTTCACTTTGTGGAAGCCCTGTCGTTGACTAACAGACCAAATCGCTTCACTTTGTGGAAGCCCTGTCGTTGGCTACCAGGCGAAATCGTTTCACTTTGTGGAAGCCCTGTCGTTGACTAACAGACCAAATCACTTCACTTTGTGGAAGCCCTGTCGTTGACTACCAGACCAAATCGTTTCACTTTGTGGAAGCCCTGTCGTTGACTAACAGACCAAATCACTTCACTTTGTGGAAGCCCTGTCGTTGACTAACAGACCAAATCGTTTCACTTTGTGGAAGCCCTGTCGTTGACTAACAGACCAAATCGTTTCACTTTGCGGAAGCCCTGTCGTTGACTACCAGACCAAATCGCTTCACTTTGTGGAAGCCCTGTCGTTGGCTACCAGGCGAAATCGTTTCACTTTGTGGAAGCCCTGTCGTTGACTAACAGACCAAACCGTTTTACTTTGTGGAAGCCCTGTCGTTGACTAACAGACCAAATCGTTTCACATTGTGGAAGCCCTGTCGTTGACTACCAGGCGAAATCGTTTCACTTTGTGGAAGCCCTGTCGTTGACTAACAGACCAAATCGCTTCACTTTGTGGAAGCCCTGTCGTTGGCTACCAGGCGAAATCGTTTCACTTTGTGGAAGCCCTGTCGTTGGCTACCAGGCGAAATCGCTTCACTTTGTGGAAGCCCTGTCGTTGACTAACAGACCAAATCGCTTCACTTTGTGGAAGCCCTGTCGTTGACTAACAGACCAAATCACTTCACTTTGTGGAAGCCCTGTCGTTGACTAACAGACCAAATCGTTTCACTTTGTGGAAGCCCTGTCGTTGACTAACAGACCAAATCGTTTCACTTTGCGGAAGCCCTGTCGTTGACTACCAGACCAAATCGCTTCACTTTGTGGAAGCCCTGTCGTTGGCTACCAGGCGAAATCGTTTCACTTTGTGGAAGCCCTGTCGTTGACTAACAGACCAAACCGTTTTACTTTGTGGAAGCCCTGTCGTTGACTAACAGACCAAATCGTTTCACTTTGTGGAAGCCCTGTCGTTGACTAACAGACCAAATCGCTTCACTTTGTGGAAGCCCTGTCGTTGACTAACAGACCAAATCGTTTCACTTTGTGGAAGCCCTGTCGTTGGCTACCAGGCGAAATCGTTTCACTTTGTGGAAGCCCTGTCGTTGGCTACCAGGCGAAATCGCTTCACTTTGTGGAAGCCCTGTCGTTGACTAACAGACCAAATCGTTTTACTTTGTGGAAGCCCTGTCGTTGACTAACAGACCAAATCGTTTCACTTTGCGGAAGCCCTGTCGTTGACTACCAGACCAAATCGCTTCACTTTGTGGAAGCCCTGTCGTTGGCTACCAGGCGAAATCGTTTCACTTTGCGGAAGCCCTGTCGTTGACTAACAGACCAAACCGTTTTACTTTGTGGAAGCCCTGTCGTTGACTAACAGACCAAATCGTTTCACTTTGCGGAAGCCCTGTCGTTGACTAACAGACCAAATCGTTTCACTTTGCGGAAGCCCTGTCGTTGACTACCAGACCAAATCGCTTCACTTTGTGGAAGCCCTGTCGTTGGCTACCAGGCGAAATCGTTTCACTTTGTGGAAGCCCTGTCGTTGACTAACAGACCAAACCGTTTTACTTTGTGGAAGCCCTGTCGTTGACTAACAGACCAAATCGTTTCACATTGTGGAAGCCCTGTCGTTGACTACCAGGCGAAATCGTTTCACTTTGTGGAAGCCCTGTCGTTGACTAACAGACCAAATCGCTTCACTTTGTGGAAGCCCTGTCGTTGGCTACCAGGCGAAATCGTTTCACTTTGTGGAAGCCCTGTCGTTGACTAACAGACCAAATCGCTTCACTTTGTGGAAGCCCTGTCGTTGACTAACAGACCAAATCGTTTCACTTTGTGGAAGCCCTGTCGTTGGCTACCAGGCGAAATCGTTTCACTTTGTGGAAGCCCTGTCGTTGGCTACCAGGCGAAATCGCTTCACTTTGTGGAAGCCCTGTCGTTGACTAACAGACCAAATCGTTTTACTTTGTGGAAGCCCTGTCGTTGACTAACAGACCAAATCGTTTCACATTGTGGAAGCCCTGTCGTTGGCTACCAGGCGAAATCGTTTCACTTTGTGGAAGCCCTGTCGTTGACTAACAGACCAAATCGTTTTACTTTGTGGAAGCCCTGTCGTTGACTAACAGACCAAATCGCTTCACTTTGTGGAAGCTCTGTCGTTGGCTACCAGGCGAAATCGTTTCACTTTGTGGAAGCCCTGTCGTTGACTAACAGACCAAATCGCTTCACTTTGTGGAAGCCCTGTCGTTGGCTACCAGGCAAAATCGTTTCACTTTGTGGAAGCCCTGTCGTTGACTAACAGACCAAATCGCTTCACTTTGTGGAAGCCCTGTCGTTGACTAACAGACCAAATCGTTTCACTTTGTGGAAGCTCTGTCGTTGGCTACCAGGCGAAGTCGTTTCACTTTGTGGAAGCCCTGTCGTTGACTAACAGACCAAATCGCTTCACTTTGTGGAAGCCCTGTCGTTGGCTACCAGGCGAAATCGTTTCACTTTGTGGAAGCCCTGTCGTTGACTAACAGACCAAATCGCTTCACTTTGTGGAAGCCCTGTCGTTGACTAACAGACCAAATCGTTTCACTTTGTGGAAGCCCTGTCGTTGACTACCAGACCAAATCGCTTCACTTTGTGGAAGCTCTGTCGTTGGCTACCAGGCGAAATCGTTTCACTTTGTGGAAGCCCTGTCGTTGACTAACAGACCAAATCGCTTCACTTTGTGGAAGCTCTGTCGTTGGCTACCAGGCGAAATCGTTTCACTTTGTGGAAGCTCTGTCGTTGGCTACCAGGCGAAGTCGTTTCACTTTGTGGAAGCCCTGTCGTTGACTAACAGACCAAATCGCTTCACTTTGTGGAAGCCCTGTCGTTGGCTACCAGGCGAAATCGTTTCACTTTGTGGAAGCCCTGTCGTTGACTAACAGACCAAATCGTTTCACTTTGTGGAAGCTCTGTCGTTGGCTACCAGGCGAAATCGTTTCACTTTGTGGAAGCCCTGTCGTTGACTAACAGACCAAATCGCTTCACTTTGTGGAAGCCCTGTCGTTGGCTACCAGGCGAAATCGTTTCACTTTGTGGAAGCCCTGTCGTTGACTAACAGACCAAATCGTTTCACTTTGCGGAAGCTCTGTCGTTGGCTACCAGGCGAAATCGTTTCACTTTGTGGAAGCCCTGTCGTTGACTAACAGACCAAATCGCTTCACTTTGTGGAAGCCCTGTCGTTGGCTACCAGGCGAAATCGTTTCACTTTGTGGAAGCCCCATCGTTGGCTACCAGGCGAAATCGTTTCACTTTGTGGAAGCCCTGTCGTTGGCTACCAGGCGAAATCGTTTCACTTTGTGGAAGCCCTGTCGTTGACTAACAGACCAAATCGCTTCACTTTGTGGAAGCCCTGTCGTTGGCTACCAGGCGAAATCGTTTCACTTTGTGGAAGCCCCATCGTTGGCTACCAGGCGAAATCGTTTCACTTTGTGGAAGCCCTGTCGTTGGCTACCAGGCGAAATCGTTTCACTTTGTGGAAGCCCTGTCGTTGACTAACAGACCAAATCGCTTCACTTTGTGGAAGCCCTGTCGTTGACTAACAGGCCAAATCGTTTCACTTTGTGGAAGCCCTGTCGTTGACTAACAGACCAAATCGCTTCACATTGTGGAAGCCCTGTTGTTGACTAACAGACCAAATCGCTTCACTTTGTGGAAGCCCTGTCGTTGACTAACAGACCAAATCGTTTCACTTTGTGGAAGCCCTGTTGTTGACTAACAGACCAAATCGTTTCACTTTGTGGAAGCTCTGTCGTTGACTAACAGACCAAATCGCTTCACTTTGTGGAAGCCCTGTTGTTGACTAACAGACCAAATCGTTTCACTTTGTGGAAGCTCTGTCGTTGGCTACCAGGCGAAATCGTTTCACTTTGTGGAAGCCCTGTCGTTGACTAACAGACCAAATCGCTTCACTTTGTGGAAGCCCTGTCGTTGGCTACCAGGCGAAATCGTTTCACTTTGTGGAAGCCCCATCGTTGGCTACCAGGCGAAATCGTTTCACTTTGTGGAAGCCCTGTCGTTGGCTACCAGGCGAAATCGTTTCACTTTGTGGAAGCCCTGTCGTTGACTAACAGACCAAATCGTTTCACTTTGCGGAAGCTCTGTCGTTGGCTACCAGGCGAAATCGTTTCACTTTGTGGAAGCCCTGTCGTTGACTAACAGACCAAATCGCTTCACTTTGTGGAAGCCCTGTCGTTGGCTACCAGGCGAAATCGTTTCACTTTGTGGAAGCCCTGTCGTTGACTAACAGACCAAATCGCTTCACTTTGTGGAAGCCCTGTCGTTGACTAACAGGCCAAATCGTTTCACTTTGTGGAAGCCCTGTCGTTGACTAACAGACCAAATCGCTTCACATTGTGGAAGCCCTGTTGTTGACTAACAGACCAAATCGCTTCACTTTGTGGAAGCCCTGTCGTTGACTAACAGACCAAATCGTTTCACTTTGTGGAAGCCCTGTTGTTGACTAACAGACCAAATCGTTTCACTTTGTGGAAGCTCTGTCGTTGACTAACAGACCAAATCGCTTCACTTTGTGGAAGCCCTGTTGTTGACTAACAGACCAAATCGTTTCACTTTGTGGAAGCTCTGTCGTTGGCTACCAGGCGAAATCGTTTCACTTTGTGGAAGCCCTGTCGTTGACTAACAGACCAAATCGCTTCACTTTGTGGAAGCCCTGTCGTTGGCTACCAGGCGAAATCGTTTCACTTTGTGGAAGCCCTGTCGTTGACTAACAGACCAAATCGCTTCACTTTGTGGAAGCCCTGTTGTTGACTAACAGACCAAATCGCTTCACTTTGTGGAAGCCCTGTCGTTGACTAACAGACCAAATCGTTTCACTTTGTGGAAGCCCTGTTGTTGACTAACAGACCAAATCGCTTCACTTTGTGGAAGCCCTGTCGTTGGCTACCAGGCGAAATCGTTTCACTTTGTGGAAGCCCTGTCGTTGACTAACAGACCAAATCGCTTCACTTTGTGGAAGCCCTGTTGTTGACTAACAGACCAAATCGCTTCACTTTGTGGAAGCCCTGTCGTTGACTAACAGACCAAATCGTTTCACTTTGTGGAAGCCCTGTTGTTGACTAACAGACCAAATCGCTTCACTTTGTGGAAGCCCTGTCGTTGGCTACCAGGCGAAATCGTTTCACTTTGTGGAAGCCCTGTCGTTGACTAACAGACCAAATCGTTTCACTTTGTGGAAGCCCTGTCGTTGACTAACAGACCAAATCGTTTCACATTGTGGAAGCCCTGTTGTTGACTAACAGACCAAATCGTTTCACATTGTGGAAGCCCTGTCGTTGACTACCAGGCGAAATCGTTTCACTTTGTGGAAGCCCTGTCGTTGACTAACAGACCAAATCGTTTTACTTTGTGGAAGCCCTGTCGTTGACTAACAGACCAAATCGTTTCACATTGTGGAAGCCCTGTCGTTGGCTACCAGGCGAAATCGTTTCACTTTGTGGAAGCCCTGTTGTTGACTAACAGACCAAATCGTTTCACATTGTGGAAGCCCTGTCGTTGACTACCAGGCGAAATCGTTTCACTTTGTGGAAGCCCTGTCGTTGACTAACAGACCAAATCGTTTTACTTTGTGGAAGCCCTGTCGTTGACTAACAGACCAAATCGCTTCACTTTGTGGAAGCCCTGTCGTTGGCTACCAGGCGAAATCGTTTCACTTTGTGGAAGCCCTGTCGTTGACTACCAGACCAAATCGCTTCACTTTGTGGAAGCTCTGTCGTTGGCTACCAGGCGAAATCGTTTCACTTTGTGGAAGCCCTGTCGTTGACTAACAGACCAAATCGCTTCACTTTGTGGAAGCCCTGTCGTTGGCTACCAGGCGAAATCGTTTCACTTTGTGGAAGCCCTGTCGTTGACTACCAGACCAAATCGCTTCACTTTGTGGAAGCTCTGTCGTTGGCTACCAGGCGAAATCGTTTCACTTTGTGGAAGCCCTGTCGTTGACTAACAGACCAAATCGCTTCACTTTGTGGAAGCCCTGTCGTTGGCTACCAGGCGAAATCGTTTCACTTTGTGGAAGCCCTGTCGTTGACTACCAGACCAAATCGCTTCACTTTGTGGAAGCTCTGTCGTTGGCTACCAGGCGAAATCGTTTCACTTTGTGGAAGCCCTGTCGTTGACTAACAGACCAAATCGCTTCACTTTGTGGAAGCCCTGTCGTTGGCTACCAGGCGAAATCGTTTCACTTTGTGGAAGCCCTGTCGTTGACTACCAGACCAAATCGTTTCACTTTGTGGAAGCCCTGTCGTTGACTAACAGACCAAATCGTTTTACTTTGTGGAAGCCCTGTCGTTGACTAACAGACCAAATCGCTTCACTTTGTGGAAGCCCTGTCGTTGGCTACCAGGCGAAATCGTTTCACTTTGTGGAAGCCCTGTCGTTGACTACCAGACCAAATCGCTTCACTTTGTGGAAGCTCTGTCGTTGGCTACCAGGCGAAATCGTTTCACTTTGTGGAAGCCCTGTCGTTGACTAACAGACCAAATCGCTTCACTTTGTGGAAGCCCTGTCGTTGGCTACCAGGCGAAATCGTTTCACTTTGTGGAAGCCCTGTCGTTGACTAACAGACCAAATCGCTTCACTTTGTGGAAGCCCTGTCGTTGACTAAAAGACCAAATCGTTTCACTTTGTGGAAGCCCTGTCGTTGGCTACCAGGCGAAATCGTTTCACTTTGTGGAAGCCCTGTCGTTGGCTACCAGGCGAAATCGCTTCACTTTGTGGAAGCCCTGTCGTTGACTAACAGACCAAATCGTTTTACTTTGTGGAAGCCCTGTCGTTCACTAACAGACCAAATCGTTTCACATTGTGGAAGCCCTGTCGTTGGCTACCAGGCGAAATCGTTTCACTTTGTGGAAGCCCTGTCGTTGACTAACAGACCAAATCGCTTCACTTTGTGGAAGCCCTGTCGTTGGCTACCAGGCGAAATCGTTTCACTTTGTGGAAGCCCTGTCGTTGACTAACAGACCAAATCGCTTCACTTTGTGGAAGCCCTGTCGTTGACTAAAAGACCAAATCGTTTCACTTTGTGGAAGCCCTGTCGTTGGCTACCAGGCGAAATCGTTTCACTTTGTGGAAGCCCTGTCGTTGGCTACCAGGCGAAATCGCTTCACTTTGTGGAAGCCCTGTCGTTGACTAACAGACCAAATCGTTTTACTTTGTGGAAGCCCTGTCGTTGACTAACAGACCAAATCGCTTCACTTTGTGGAAGCTCTGTCGTTGGCTACCAGGCGAAATCGTTTCACTTTGTGGAAGCCCTGTCGTTGACTAACAGACCAAATCGCTTCACTTTGTGGAAGCCCTGTCGTTGGCTACCAGGCGAAATCGTTTCACTTTGTGGAAGCCCTGTCGTTGACTAACAGACCAAATCGCTTCACTTTGTGGAAGCCCTGTCGTTGACTAACAGACCAAATCGTTTCACTTTGTGGAAGCTCTGTCGTTGGCTACCAGACGAAGTCGTTTCACTTTGTGGAAGCCCTGTCGTTGACTAACAGACCAAATCGCTTCACTTTGTGGAAGCTCTGTCGTTGGCTACCAGGCGAAATCGTTTCACTTTGTGGAAGCCCTGTCGTTGACTAACAGACCAAATCACTTCACTTTGTGGAAGCCCTGTCGTTGACTAACAGACCAAATCGTTTCACTTTGTGGAAGCTCTGTCGTTGGCTACCAGGCGAAGTCGTTTCACTTTGTGGAAGCCCTGTCGTTGACTAACAGACCAAATCGCTTCACTTTGTGGAAGCCCTGTCGTTGGCTACCAGGCGAAATCGTTTCACTTTGTGGAAGCTCTGTCGTTGGCTACCAGACCAAATCGCTTCACTTTGTGGAAGCCCTGTCGTTGGCTACCAGGCGAAATCGTTTCACTTTGTGGAAGCTCTGTCGTTGGCTACCAGACCAAATCGCTTCACTTTGTGGAAGCCCTGTCGTTGGCTACCAGACCAAATCGTTTCACTTTGTGGAAGCTCTGTCGTTGGCTACCAGGCGAAGTCGTTTCACTTTGTGGAAGCCCTGTCGTTGACTAACAGACCAAATCGTTTCACATTGTGGAAGCCCTGTCGTTGGCTACCAGGCGAAATCGTTTCACTTTGTGGAAGCCCTGTCGTTGACTAACAGACCAAATCGCTTCACTTTGTGGAAGCCCTGTCGTTGGCTACCAGGCGAAATCGTTTCACTTTGTGGAAGCCCTGTCGTTGGCTACCAGACCAAATCGTTTCACTTTGTGGAAGCTCTGTCGTTGGCTACCAGGCGAAGTCGTTTCACTTAGTGGAAGCCCTGTCGTTGACTAACAGACCAAATCGTTTCACATTGTGGAAGCCCTGTCGTTGGCTACCAGGCGAAATCGTTTCACTTTGTGGAAGCCCTGTCGTTGACTAACAGACCAAATCGCTTCACTTTGTGGAAGCCCTGTCGTTGGCTACCAGGCGAAATCGTTTCACTTTGTGGAAGCCCTGTCGTTGACTAACAGACCAAATCGCTTCACTTTGTGGAAGCCCTGTCGTTGACTAAAAGACCAAATCGTTTCACTTTGTGGAAGCCCTGTCGTTGGCTACCAGGCGAAATCGTTTCACTTTGTGGAAGCCCTGTCGTTGGCTACCAGGCGAAATCGCTTCACTTTGTGGAAGCCCTGTCGTTGACTAACAGACCAAATCGTTTTACTTTGTGGAAGCCCTGTCGTTGACTAACAGACCAAATCGCTTCACTTTGTGGAAGCTCTGTCGTTGGCTACCAGGCGAAATCGTTTCACTTTGTGGAAGCCCTGTCGTTGACTAACAGACCAAATCGCTTCACTTTGTGGAAGCCCTGTCGTTGGCTACCAGGCGAAATCGTTTCACTTTGTGGAAGCCCTGTCGTTGACTAACAGACCAAATCGCTTCACTTTGTGGAAGCCCTGTCGTTGACTAACAGACCAAATCGTTTCACTTTGTGGAAGCTCTGTCGTTGGCTACCAGACGAAGTCGTTTCACTTTGTGGAAGCCCTGTCGTTGACTAACAGACCAAATCGCTTCACTTTGTGGAAGCTCTGTCGTTGGCTACCAGGCGAAATCGTTTCACTTTGTGGAAGCCCTGTCGTTGACTAACAGACCAAATCACTTCACTTTGTGGAAGCCCTGTCGTTGACTAACAGACCAAATCGTTTCACTTTGTGGAAGCTCTGTCGTTGGCTACCAGGCGAAGTCGTTTCACTTTGTGGAAGCCCTGTCGTTGACTAACAGACCAAATCGCTTCACTTTGTGGAAGCCCTGTCGTTGACTAACAGACCAAATCGTTTCACTTTGTGGAAGCTCTGTCGTTGGCTACCAGGCGAAATCGTTTCACTTTGTGGAAGCCCTGTCGTTGACTAACAGACCAAATCGCTTCACTTTGTGGAAGCCCTGTCGTTGACTAAAAGACCAAATCGTTTCACTTTGTGGAAGCCCTGTCGTTGGCTACCAGGCGAAATCGTTTTACTTTGTGGAAGCCCTGTCGTTGGCTACCAGGCGAAATCGCTTCACTTTGTGGAAGCCCTGTCGTTGACTAACAGACCAAATCGTTTTACTTTGTGGAAGCCCTGTCGTTGACTAACAGACCAAATCGCTTCACTTTGTGGAAGCTCTGTCGTTGGCTACCAGGCGAAATCGTTTCACTTTGTGGAAGCCCTGTCGTTGACTAACAGACCAAATCGCTTCACTTTGTGGAAGCCCTGTCGTTGACTAACAGACCAAATCGCTTCACTTTGTGGAAGCCCTGTCGTTGACTAACAGACCAAATCGCTTCACTTTGTGGAAGCCCTGTCGTTGGCTAACAGACCAAATCGCTTCACTTTGTGGAAGCCCTGTCGTTGGCTAACAGACCAAATCGCTTCACTTTGTGGAAGCCCTGTCGTTGACTAACAGACCAAATCGCTTCACTTTGTGGAAGCCCTGTCGTTGACTAACAGACCAAATCGCTTCACTTTGTGGAAGCCCTGTCGTTGGCTAACAGACCAAATCGCTTCACTTTGTGGAAGCCCTGTCGTTGACTAACAGACCAAATCGCTTCACTTTGTGGAAGCCCTGTCGTTGACTAACAGACCAAATCGCTTCACTTTGTGGAAGCCCTGTCGTTGGCTAACAGACCAAATCGCTTCACTTTGTGGAAGCCCTGTCGTTGACTAACAGACCAAATCGCTTCACTTTGTGGAAGCCCTGTCGTTGACTAACAGACCAAATCGCTTCACTTTGTGGAAGCCCTGTCGTTGACTAACAGACCAAATCGCTTCACTTTGTGGAAGCCCTGTCGTTGGCTACCAGGCGAAATCGTTTCACTTTGTGGAAGCTCTGTCGTTGGCTACCAGACCAAATCGCTTCACTTTGTGGAAGCCCTGTCGTTGACTAACAGACCAAATCGTTTCACTTTGTGGAAGCTCTGTCGTTGGCTACCAGGCGAAGTCGTTTCACTTTGTGGAAGCCCTGTCGTTGACTAACAGACGAAGTCGTTTCACTTTGTGGAAGCTCTGTCGTTGGCTACCAGGCGAAATCGTTTCACTTTGTGGAAGCCCTGTCGTTGACTAACAGACCAAATCGCTTCACTTTGTGGAAGCCCTGTCGTTGACTAACAGACCAAATCGCTTCACTTTGTGGAAGCCCTGTCGTTGGCTAACAGACCAAATCGCTTCACTTTGTGGAAGCCCTGTCGTTGACTAACAGACCAAATCGCTTCACTTTGTGGAAGCCCTGTCGTTGACTAACAGACCAAATCGTTTCACTTTGTGGAAGCCCTGTCGTTGACTAACAGACCAAATCGCTTCACTTTGTGGAAGCCCTGTCGTTGGCTACCAGGCGAAATCGTTTCACTTTGTGGAAGCCCTGTCGTTGACTAACAGACCAAATCGCTTCACTTTGTGGAAGCCCTGTCGTTGACTAACAGACCAAATCGCTTCACTTTGTGGAAGCCCTGTCGTTGGCTAACAGACCAAATCGCTTCACTTTGTGGAAGCCCTGTCGTTGACTAACAGACCAAATCGCTTCACTTTGTGGAAGCCCTGTCGTTGACTAACAGACCAAATCGCTTCACTTTGTGGAAGCCCTGTCGTTGACTAACAGACCAAATCGCTTCACTTTGTGGAAGCCCTGTCGTTGGCTACCAGGCGAAATCGTTTCACTTTGTGGAAGCTCTGTCGTTGGCTACCAGACCAAATCGCTTCACTTTGTGGAAGCCCTGTCGTTGACTAACAGACCAAATCGTTTCACTTTGTGGAAGCTCTGTCGTTGGCTACCAGGCGAAGTCGTTTCACTTTGTGGAAGCCCTGTCGTTGACTAACAGACGAAGTCGTTTCACTTTGTGGAAGCTCTGTCGTTGGCTACCAGGCGAAATCGTTTCACTTTGTGGAAGCCCTGTCGTTGACTAACAGACCAAATCGCTTCACTTTGTGGAAGCCCTGTCGTTGACTAACAGACCAAATCGTTTCACTTTGTGGAAGCTCTGTCGTTGGCTACCAGGCGAAGTCGTTTCACTTTGTGGAAGCCCTGTCGTTGACTAACAGACCAAATCGCTTCACTTTGTGGAAGCCCTGTCGTTGGCTACCAGGCGAAATCGTTTCACTTTGTGGAAGCCCTGTCGTTGACTACCAGACCAAATCGCTTCACTTTGTGGAAGCCCTGTCGTTGGCTACCAGGCGAAATCGTTTCACTTTGTGGAAGCCCCATTGTTGGCTACCAGGCGAAATCGTTTCACTTTGTGGAAGCCCTGTCGTTGGCTACCAGGCGAAATCGTTTCACTTTGTGGAAGCCCTGTCGTTGGCTACCAGGCGAAATCGTTTCACTTTGTGGAAGCCCTGTCGTTGACTAACAGACCAAATCGCTTCACTTTGTGGAAGCCCTGTCGTTGGCTACCAGGCGAAATCGTTTCACTTTGTGGAAGCCCTGTCGTTGACTAACAGACCAAATCGCTTCACTTTGTGGAAGCCCTGTCGTTGACTAACAGGCCAAGTCGTTTCACTTTGTGGAAGCCCTGTCGTTGACTAACAGACCAAATCGCTTCACATTGTGGAAGCCCTGTTGTTGACTAACAGACCAAATCGCTTCACTTTGTGGAAGCCCTGTCGTTGACTAACAGACCAAATCGTTTCACTTTGTGGAAGCCCTGTTGTTGACTAACAGACCAAATCGTTTCACTTTGTGGAAGCTCTGTCGTTGACTAACAGACCAAATCGCTTCACTTTGTGGAAGCCCTGTTGTTGACTAACAGACCAAATCGTTTCACTTTGTGGAAGCTCTGTCGTTGGCTACCAGGCGAAATCGTTTCACTTTGTGGAAGCCCTGTCGTTGACTAACAGACCAAATCGCTTCACTTTGTGGAAGCCCTGTCGTTGGCTACCAGGCGAAATCGTTTCACTTTGTGGAAGCCCTGTCGTTGACTAACAGACCAAATCGCTTCACATTGTGGAAGCCCTGTCGTTGACTAACAGACCAAATCGTGTCACTTTGAGGAAGCTCTGTCGTTGGCTACCAGGCGAAATATCGTTTCACTCTGTGGAAGCCCTGTTGTTGACTAACAGACCAAATCGCTTCACTTTGTGGAAGCCCTGTCGTTGACTAACAGACCAAATCGCTTCACTTTGTGGAAGCCCTGTCGTTGACTAACAGACCAAATCGCTTCACTTTGTGGAAGCCCTGTCGTTGACTAACAGACCAAATCGTTTCACTTTGTGGAAGCCCTGTCGTTGACTAACAGACCAAATCGCTTCACTTTGTGGAAGCCATGTTGTTGACTAACAGACCAAATCGCTTCACTGTGTGGAAGCCCTGTCGTTGACTAACAGACCAAATCGCTTCACTGTGTGGAAGCCCTGTCGTTGGCTACCAGGCGAAATCGTTTCACTTTGTGGAAGCCCTGTCGTTGACTAACAGACCAAATCGTTTCACTGTGTGGAAGCCCTGTCGTTGACTAACAGACCAAATCGCTTCACTTTGTGGAAGCCCTGTCGTTGACTAACAGACCAAATCGCTTCACTTTGTGGAAGCCCTGTCGTTGACTAACAGACCAAATCGCTTCACTTTGTGGAAGCCCTGTCGTTGACTAACAGACCAAATCGTTTCACTTTGTGGAAGCCATGTTGTTGACTAACAGACCAAATCGCTTCACTTTGTGGAAGCCCTGTCGTTGACTAACAGACCAAATCGCTTCACTGTGTGGAAGCCCTGTCGTTGGCTACCAGGCGAAATCGTTTCACTTTGTGGAAGCCCTGTCGTTGACTAACAGACCAAATCGCTTCACTGTGTGGAAGCCCTGTCGTTGACTAACAGACCAAATCGTTTTACTTTGTGGAAGCCCTGTCGTTGACTAACAGACCAAATCGTTTCACTTTGTGGAAGCTCTGTCGTTGGCTACCAGGCGAAATCGTTTTACTTTGTGGAAGCCCTGTCGTTGACTAACAGACCAAATCGCTTCACTTTGTGGAAGCCCTGTCGTTGACTAACAGACCAAATCGATTCACTGTGTGGAAGCCCTGTCGTTGACTAACAGACCAAATCGTTTTACTTTGTGGAAGCTCTGTCGTTGGCTACCAGGCGAAATCGTTTTACTTTGTGGAAGCCCTGTCGTTGACTAACAGACCAAATCGCTTCACTTTGTGGAAGCCCTGTCGTTGACTAACAGACCAAATCGTTTTACTTTGTGGAAGCACTGTCGTTGGCTACCAGGCGAAATATCGTTTCACTCTGTGGAAGCCCTGTCGTTGACTACCAGGCGAAATCGTTTCACTTTGTGGAAGCTCTGTCGTTGGCTACCAGGCGAAATCGTTTTACTTTGTGGAAGCCCTGTCGTTGACTAACAGACCAAATCGTTTTACTTTGTGGAAGCTCTGTCGTTGACTAACAGACCAAATCGTTTTACTTTGTGGAAGCTCTGTCGTTGACTAACAGACCAAATCGCTTCACTTTGTGGAAGCCCTGTCGTTGACTAACAGACCAAATCGCTTCACTTTGTGGAAGCCCTGTCGTTGGCTACCAGGCGAAATCGTTTCACTTTGTGGAAGCCCTGTCGTTGACTAACAGACCAAATCGCTTCACTTTGTGGAAGCCCTGTCGTTGACTAACAGACCAAATCGCTTCACTTTGTGGAAGCCCTGTCGTTGACTAACAGACCAAATCGCTTCACTTTGTGGAAGCCCTGTCGTTGGCTACCAGGCGAAATCGTTTCACTTTGTGGAAGCCCTGTCGTTGACTAACAGACCAAATCGCTTCACTTTGTGGAAGCCCTGTCGTTGACTACCAGGCGAAATCGTTTCACTTTGTGGAAGCCCTGTCGTTGACTAACAGACCAAATCGCTTCACTTTGTGGAAGCCCTGTCGTTGGCTACCTGGCGAAATCGTTTCACTTTGTGGAAGCCCTGTCGTTGACTAACAGACCAAATCGCTTCACTTTGTGGAAGCCCTGTCGTTGACTAACAGGCCAAATCGTTTCACTTTGTGGAAGCCCTGTCGTTGACTAACAGACCAAATCGCTTCACATTGTGGAAGCCCTGTTGTTGACTAACTGACCAAATCGCTTCACTTTGTGGAAGCCCTGTCGTTGACTAACAGACCAAATCGTTTCACTTTGTGGAAGCCCTGTCGTTGACTAACAGCAAGTGTGTCAACGTTACAGTGTTGAAAAAAAATTGGTCTAGTTTGGGTAGTTTGGGTGACTGCAGAAGAGCGCCACACACCAGCACCCCCCCCCCCCCCCCCCCCCCCACACAACTAGTAACGAAACCATTAGCCATCCTACCATCATGCTTTGATAGACAAGCTATTCTACATAGCCTTTGTTACCACACATTCATCCTACAGTATTCTGTCAATGACTTGCCACACCCCTTTGCCCAAAAAGCTCTATCCCTTCACTGTGCTCCATCACTTCAGTTGAGAAAGTCATAAGTTTGTGGCCTTCCCTGTTTCGGGCATGCCCAAAAAGCTCCATCCCTTCACGTGACTCCATCCCTTCAGTTGAGAAAGTCCCAATCCTCTGGCCTTCCATGTTTTGGGCATGCCCAAAAAGCTCCATCCCTTCACAAAGCTCCATCCCTTCAGTTGAGAAAGTCCCAGTTTTCCAGCCTTCTCTGTTTTGCGCATGCCCAAAAAGCTCCATCCCTTCACAAAGCTCCATCCCTTCAGTTGAGAAAGTCCCAGTTTTCTGGCCTTCTCTGTTTTGGGCATGCCCAAAGAGCTCCATCCCTTCACAAAGCTCCATCCCTTCAGTTGACAAAGTCCCAGTTTTCTCACCTTCTCTGTTTTGGGCATGCCCAAAAAGCTCCATCCCTTCACAAAGCTCCATCCCTTCAGTTGAGAAAGTCCCAGTTTTCTGGCCTTCTCTGTTTTGGGCATGCCCAAAAAGCTCCATCCCTTCACAAAGCTCCATCCCTTCAGTTGAGAAAGTCCCAGTTTTCTGGCCTTCTCTGTTTTGGGCATGCCCAAAAAGCTCCATCCCTTCACAAAGCTCCATCCCTTCAGTTGAGAAAGTCCCAGTTTTCTGGCCTTCTCTGTTTTGGGCATGCCCAAAAAGCTCCATCCCTTCACCTGGCTCCATCCCTTCAACTGAGAAAGTCCCAATATTAAGGCCTTCCCTGTTTTGGGCATGCCCAAAAAGCTCCATCCCTTCACGTGACTCCATCCCTTCAGTTGAGAAAGTCTTCATTTTCTGGCCTTACCTGTATTGGGCATGCCCAAAAAGCTCCATCCCTTCACAAAGCTCCATCCCTTCAGTTGAGAAAGTCCCAGTTTTCTGGCCTTCTCTGTTTTGGGCATGCCCAAAAAGCTCCATCCCTTCACAAAGCTCCATCCCCTCAGTTGAGAAAGTCCCAGTTTTCTGGCCTTCTCTGTTTTGGGCATGCCCAAAGAGCTCCATCCCTTCACAAAGCTCCATCCCTTCAGTTGACAAAGTCCCAGTTTTCTCGTCTTCTCTGTTTTGGGCATGCCCAAAAAGCTCCATCCCTTCACAAAGCTCCATCCCTTCAGTTGAGAAAGTCCCAGTTTTCTGGCCTTCTCTGTTTTGGGCATGCCCAAAAAGCTCCATCCCTTCACAAAGCTCCATCCCTTCAGTTGAGAAAGTCCCAGTTTTCTGGCCTTCGCTGTTTTGGGCATGCCCAAAAAGCTCCATCCCTTCACTGTGCTCCATCCCTTCAGTTGAGAAAGTCCCAGTTTTCCAGCCTTCTCTGTTTTGCGCATGCCCAAAAAGCTCCATCCCTTCACAAAGCTCCATCCCTTCAGTTGAGAAAGTCCCAGTTTTCTGGCCTTCTCTGTTTTGGGCATGCCCAAAGAGCTCCATCCCTTCACAAAGCTCCATCCCTTCAGTTGACAAAGTCCCAGTTTTCTCGCCTTCTCTGTTTTGGGCATGCCCAAAAAGCTCCATCCCTTCACAAAGCTCCATCCCTTCAGTTGAGAAAGTCCCAGTTTTCTGGCCTTCTCTGTTTTGGGCATGCCCAAAAAGCTCCATCCCTTCACAAAGCTCCATCCCTTCAGTTGAGAAAGTCCCAGTTTTCTGGCCTTCTCTGTTTTGGGCATGCCCAAAAAGCTCCATCCCTTCACAAAGCTCCATCCCTTCAGTTGAGAAAGTCCCAGTTTTCTGGCCTTCTCTGTTTTGGGCATGCCCAAAAGCTCCATCCCTTCACCTGGCTCCATCCCTTCAACTGAGAAAGTCCCAATATTAAGGCCTTCCCTGTTTTGGGCATGCCCAAAAAGCTCCATCCCTTCACGTGACTCCATCCCTTCAGTTGAGAAAGTCTTCATTTTCTGGCCTTACCTGTATTGGGCATGCCCAAAAAGCTCCATCCCTTCACAAAGCTCCATCCCTTCAGTTGAGAAAGTCCCAGTTTTCTGGCCTTCTCTGTTTTGGGCATGCCCAAAAAGCTCCATCCCTTCACAAAGCTCCATCCCCTCAGTTGAGAAAGTCCCAGTTTTCTGGCCTTCTCTGTTTTGGGCATGCCCAAAGAGCTCCATCCCTTCACAAAGCTCCATCCCTTCAGTTGACAAAGTCCCAGTTTTCTCGCCTTCTCTGTTTTGGGCATGCCCAAAAAGCTCCATCCCTTCACAAAGCTCCATCCCTTCAGTTGAGAAAGTCCCAGTTTTCTGGCCTTCTCTGTTTTGGGCATGCCCAAAAGCTCCATCCCTTCACAAAGCTCCATCCCTTCAGTTGAGAAAGTCCCAGTTTTCTGGCCTTCTCTGTTTTGAGCATGCCCAAAAAGCTCCATCCCTTCACAAAGCTCCATCCCTTCAGTTGAGAAAGTCCCAGTTTTCTGGCCTTCTCTGTTTTGGGCATGCCCAAAAAGCTCCATCCCTTCACAAAGCTCCATCCCTTCAGTTGAGAAAGTCCCAGTTTTCTGGCCTTCTCTGTTTTGGGGATGCCCAAAAAGCTCCATCCCTTCACTCCCTTCAGTTGAGAAAGTCCAGTTTTTTGGCCTTCTCTGTTT